>JAXCMG010000169.1:730599-762319 GCA_034642415.1 Podarcis siculus
TCTTTCTTTCTTTCTTTCTTTCTTTCTTTCTTTCTTTCTTTCTTTCTTTCTTTCTTTCTTTCTTTTTTATTGGGAAGGGAAGGGATTCCCAAGTGGCTCTCTGTTATGTTTCTGCATGCAGAAAGGTCCCAACCATTTGTAGGTTGGGCTGGAAAAGATCCCAG
Organism: Podarcis siculus; assembly: GCA_034642415.1. Taxonomy (NCBI): domain Eukaryota; kingdom Metazoa; phylum Chordata; class Lepidosauria; order Squamata; family Lacertidae; genus Podarcis; species Podarcis siculus. The sequence goes on from JAXCMG010000169.1 coordinate 730,764, forward strand.
GGGAACTGCAATCAGGCATTGTAGCTAAATGCATCAATGGTCTTAGTCTATATGCATCAGTCTTCCATGCTGTTGTGACTGAAGCTACAATTCCTAGAGGGTGACGGGAGTACCAGCTTGGTCCCACAACCATGGGTGCTGGGGCCGTGGGTGCCATGAAGTGTGCATGGCCCTGGTGCCAAATTTTGCAGGTGACCAGCCCCTTCATGGGTAATTTTGTGGGTGCTCAGGCACCCAGAGCCATAGGGAGTCGACACCCATGGAGGGTGATATGTTAAGGCAGATGAGTATAGCATCGCAAGCCAAGAGAGAGGTCTCGGGAAACATGAGTTTCCCCAAGAGTGGACTTTGGACTTTCAAATTTCAACAGTGCCCTGTGTGAGGACAAAATTCAGCAGCCCCCACCTCTCGCATTCCATTCTGCTCAATGCACTAGATCACAGTTTTGAAACTCTATGGCACCCTCTATGTTCAGCGCCCAGTACAACAGAAATGATTGGGCTGCCCTAAATTGCCTGGTTTTCCCTAAACTGGCCAAGAAAACTTGTAAATGCCAAGAGGAGTTTGCCCATTTATTTATTACTTTCCTAATAAAAATCAGTATTGTTGCTTGCTTGTTTGTTTTCAAATCCTTCTTCAGTGTCAGTAAGTGCCTCCCATATAAGTAGTTTTTTTCTACATAAAAAAGTGAAATTTGACCTTTAAAGAAAAATAAACAAGAAAACAATCTTTAGTGTGTGCAATGTGGCCCTAAGCAAATTAAACTGACTTGTTCCTGCTTACGAACATCTCTCACTTCTTCAGACTGTGAAATCAGCGGAGGAAAAAAAAAGATTATGCTTTAAGGTCTAATTTGTGTCACATTCCTCAGAGACCTTTGATTTTTGTGTTTAGAAATTGTGGAGCGAATAAAGGGTCTTAACTATGTTTGAGTATGTACCTTGAGGCAAACCATTAAGGGGAATATGTTAAAAGATGTGGCATAAAATTGATAAGAACACACACATATAGACACATGTATTCTGTTCAGAGTTCTGGAAAATTGTGTACAAATAAAATGGAAAGACAGGCAATTTAGTTTTATATTGTCGATGAAGGGTTGTAAAGCAACCATGCCCCACATTAAAAACATTTTTATTTTATTTATTTATTAAATGAAAGTAAATCCACATGGAATACGGTGGTGCCGAACGTCTTTAAGGAATTTCGCTTGTCATTAAATCTCTTTAGGTTCCCCTTGGGATTCTTGGCTTTACATTTGGCTTGAGGCAGCTTAGGTCTGTGCTTAGGTGGTGCTACAATATGGCTCCTTTCTCTGCCACTGGAGTAATATGAAAAGCCCTGGGTCACACAGGGATCAAATTGCAAGAGAAGCATGGTAAATGAGCTGCATGGGTAGGCAAACTAAGGCCCGGGGGCCAGATCCAGCCCAATCGCCTTCTAAGTCCGGCCCGCAGACGGTCTGGGAATCAGCGTGTTTTTACATGAGTAGAATGTGTGCGTTTATTTAAAATGCATCTCTAGGTTATTTGTGGGGCCTGCCTGGTGTTTTTACACGAGTAGAATGTGTGCTTTTCTCTAAAATGCATCTCTGGGTTATTTGTGGGGCATAGGAATTCATTCATTTTCCCCCAAAAATATAGTCCGCCCCCCCCCACAAGGTCTGAGGAACAGTGGACAGGCCCCCTGCTGAAAACATTTGCTGACCCCTGACATCAGTATTTCCCAAATAGTCTGTGGCATCTCAAGATATTCCAGTGCTACAGGAAAGAGCAGCATGGGATTTTTTTTCTTCAAGATCTGAGGTAGCCCCACCTGCAAGACTCATCAAATTTAGGTACGTGAAGCAGCACATAAACAGCTGAAATAAATAAGCAAGTGAACTTTTTTGGTTATTTTGAAATTCATTGGAAGAATAATTCAATAATAATTCAATAACCAGGCAATGGATAGCAATGCAAAAAAACAAAATAAAAAATTATTGGACAAGATTGCTGTCTCATCCACCTTGCGCTGCAGACAAGAAACCCCAATGTACAGCTTACATATATGCTTTCATGGTTTTCCATAAACAGCTTGAGACATGCATCACTGATTCAAAAATCAAAGAGAAAATCAGAAAGAATGTGCATCTGCAGCACAAGTGGATGACTTCATCTGCTCCAGCTGCAACATAACATATCTCTCCTATATTGCTCTCTACAGCCACAGCAGGCGATGTAAACTTCCAATAGTTTGACCCTCCATTATCTCCCAAGACAGAGGGATGCCAACCAACCACTTATGGAAGTGGCACATTTTGAGCTGGAAATAAGCTTGAAAAAACTGGGAGGTGAAATTTCACACGCTGATGAAGAAGAGCTCTTTCAGTTGAAGCCCAGTTTAAAGCTTTAACTGCAGTGGTACCTTGGTTCCCGAACGGCTTAGTTAATGAACAAATTGGCTCCCGAAAGCCGAAAGCCCAGAAGTAAGTGTTCCGGTTTGCGAACATTTTTCGGAAGCCGAACATCCGTTTCGGCTGTCGGCATTGTTTCTGGGGGCCAATCAGATAGCCAGAAGACGTGCCTTGGTTTTTGAATGTTTTGGAAGTCGAATGGACTTCCAGAATGGATTGAGTTTGAGAATCAAGGTACAGTATTTTTTGCTCTATAGGATGCACTTTTTCCCCTCCAAAAATTAAGGGGAAATGTGTGTGCGTCCTATGGAGCGAATGCAGGCTCCTTGGCTTCAGCAATAGCAACGCGAAGCCTCCGAAGCGCATAGGGAGCACTCCCTCCGCACTCTGGAGGCTTCGCATTGCTTTCGCTGAAGCCTGGAGAGCGAGAGGGGTCTCTCCAGGCTTCGGAGAGCTCGCTGCACTCCAAAGGCATCAGCCACGCGCCTGCCTGGAAGCCGGAGGAGGAACAGAAGGGTCTCCTTCTGTTCCTTCTCCAGCTTCGCTTGAAGGGACGCTGCACAATTCTTCCTCTCTGTGCAGTGCCCCTTCAGGGATGCGCCTGCCCTGGCTTCTGCCTTAGCTGTGCGCAGCCTTTTCGGGCAGGGGGAGCCTTCATCCCGCTGCCCTGAAGAGGCTTGGCATGGTTATCCCAGAAGCCAGAACAGACACACGGTATCCCAGAAGCCAGATCCCTCTTGCTGTTCTGGCTTCTGGGTTTCAAAATATATTTTTTCTTGTTTTCCTCCCCCCCCAAACTAGGTGCATCCTATAGAGCAAAAAATATGGTACCATTGTACTCTTCTTCCCATAGCATAGATAGCATCAGTGTATTAGGTTTCACCCAAACTGCTAGTTTCTACTTAGATGATTACATTCTATATCGGGAAGAGGCTGTAGCCCCATAGTAAAGCATTTATTTTGCATACAGAATCTCTCCTTTTTCAATTTCCGGCCTCTCCTGGCTCAGGGGAACCCTGCCTGAAACCCTGGAGGAACACTGTCACTCAGTCTACATGATGCTGAGTTAGATAGACCAATGGTCTGACTCAGTATGCAGCTTCCATAATTTCTAACCCACAGAAGAAGCCATTTACGAACTGTATATAGAAAAGGTCACATCATTCATCCGTCCTCATTGTTCTTTCCCATGCTAGAATCGGACATGGTAAATCTCTTCCTGCTGCAGTGCCCTGAAATGTTTATAAATATTTATACCGTATTAAAAGAAAACTGGCATGGGAAAAATAATTATATTAAGCATCCAGAAACTTTGCTCCTGCGGGAGGCAAAAGCTCTTGCAAGGGAATACTGCATGTTGCATGGCAGAGTTTTGTTTTCATTAACAAGCAAGCCTTGAATGCTTTCCCAAAAATTCTCAGTCCTATAGCCATAAGACCCAAATTTGATAATGGTTATAAATTATGCACAGTAGGGATATTTACATAATCCTGTATTGGTTGCTTATTGAAAATATAAACAACATTTTGAATGTAAGAAGGCCCATCTAGTCCCATATCCTCATGTCATAGGAGCCAACCAGATAACCATAGCAAGCAGGCAAGCACGCTGCAAAAACTGTATTTGGAGGTATACTTCCTCTGATAATGGAGGTGAAAAATAAATATTTATAAATAAAACAGGCCCAGACTGGCCCAATGAAAATTACTTTAGTAGAGCTAATCAGTGTTGGGGTTTTTTAAGAGGGGGGAAGGTGTCGGTATTTACCATGAAGTTGTTAAGGTAAGTGCCACACTTTGTGAAGTGTAGGTGGGTCCCCATGAGGCACGGCACAGTGATAACAGCAAGAACCTTTATTGAACTAACAGAACTGAACAACAGGGCCAAAGCAACTGCTTATATACATTTCTGAAGGCCTGGGCCACTCCCACTCCCTACGTGATTGGCTGTCTAAACTTCCAATCTGCGAATCACGACCCAGAGTTTCAGGGCCAATGGCAGAGCCCCAAATCCTGAAATGTTCTGTGACTGGATATCATGTATCGAATCAGAACACAGGGGCTCAGAATCCTTCGTCCAGACTCAATCTCAGGCAAACACAGACCACTGAATACATAACACTTTTAACATTTGAAAAAAGGCGCTGGCATTGCGTACCCTTGTGTGTCTTCAGAAATAAAAGTGGTGGATCTAATAATCATAGAATTATAGAGTTGGAAGGGACTCTGAGGATCATCTCACTCAACCCCCTGCAATGCAGAAATCTTTCGCCCAACATGGGAATTATGACCCATGGCCCTGACATTAAGAATCTCATTCTCTACTGACTGAGATATCTCCTTTGAGATAATCCATTGTTATTATTATTATTTATTAATAATATATATTATTATTTATTAAATTTGTTAGTCACTTTATTTTGCCCAAGGTAACAGAAAGCAACATACAACCAAACAACAAACAACAATAACCCCACATAGACACATTCAAGCCAAGGTGGTGAAAGGAAAAATAAATTCATTAAACATATCCCACACACTTCTAAAAGGCCACAGATAGTTATAAGGCCAAAGGCCTGGTTATAGAGAAATTTTTGCCTGGTGCCTAAAGAAACCAGATTCCCCTCTCCCATGATGCCAAACATTTTTGGGTGCAGTTTGCCACAAAAAACTCCTTTCCTCCTCTCCCCAAACCCCAAGAATAAAAGAGCCCCAGTCTGGTCCATGAAGAAGGTCAGCAATATCAAAAGCAACACGATGGCCAGAAACAATAACAATGTGAAAAACTTTATGAAATAATTCAAAACATCAAAACTAACAAACTGAAGTCTCTGAAAGTCTCTGAAAGTCCTTAAATGAATCACGGTGCCAGACTTTACCCAGCGGAGAGCAACTGTGAAGCTTTGTATAATCAGCAAATGTCCAATTCTGATGTCCAACTCTGAACTCTGCTGAACAGTGTTTCCTGATAACAAAGCGTGTTCTCCAATAAATGAGAGCACATGTTGCGGCGTGGGCCACCAGGCCAGGCCTCTTGTTGCCAGGCAGGTTAATAGTTGTTGCCTGGCATCATGATTGGGTAACCGGGTTGCTGGGGCAAATTGTATGTTGCAAATTGGGTGGGTGGGACCATAGTCTTTAAATATTGGTGCACTCTGGTTTCTCTTTCTCTTTGCAGAGTGCATCGGATCACCCTCCCGCCCGCCCTCTTTCCAGTTGACCTTGCTTTGCCTGTCATGGGGTTGTCTGCTTTGGAGCAGGGGCCTAGTAGGAATTTTGCCATTTGGTGATTGGCTGTGCCATTTGGTTTTTGCCTACTACTCAGCAATTCGTCACAACTTGTAAGGTTGCGGTTAGGCATTGGTTATAATATGCTGGTGGTGGAGGGGTCAGGCTGTGCCTGCCCCTCCTATTGCGCTGAAGGGAATTTGGTTAAAGGAATCCTGGGGCTTGCCATGATTTCGTACAATCCCTGTTATGGGACCAGGGCCGCCCAATCCCTGTTATGGGAATCCTTGTTATAGGACCGGGCAGGCAAGCTTTCGGGGAGCTGCTGGGGTGAGCGGTGTGGGTCCGACGCTTAGCTCAAATGACCCCCAAGTTTGACTTTCTCTTCTACTGGCTACCGATCGGACCTCGGGATGTCAGTTCTGTCCCAGGCGGGGGGATAGATAGTCATAACCAATGTCTAAACAACCACTCACTGATTTTGTATTTTAATAAAGTTGTGGCCAAAATAGTGCCCAAAAACCAAAACTAAAATTACGTGTTATGTGTGAAGTTATTTGAGGGGTGGCCTGGGGACCTACACACGCAACTACTGTTTCGTTGAATTCTTCAATAGCCAATTAGTTCAACACTCATAAGTGGAAAGATATGTAATTTCTTCATTAACCAATCTTTTTTCGAATACATATAATGAAAAATACTCTGGAACAGTGCTCATGTGATTATGTAGTCACTGTAGTCGTGTAGTCCACGAAGAAACCAGATTCCATGAAATCTTTCTTTCCTGCCCCCTCTCTGGCAGTGATGAACCCAGAAGTTGAACAATGAACTCATACCCTCCAACATTTCTCCAATGAAAATAGGTATTTCCCATTCCATAATGATATTTTTTCTGTTTATACCCCACGCATCTTCTTGGGTTGCCCCAGCACTCTGGGCAGCTCCCAACATATATAAAAACATAATAAAACATTAAACATTAAAAAAAACTTCCCTATACAGGATTGCTTTCAGATGGCTCAGGAGTCAAATAACTCCATACCCTTCAACATTCCTCTAATACAAATAGGGACGTCCTAACAGACGCGGGTGGTGCTGTGGGTTAAACCACAGAGCCTAGGACTTGCTGATCAGAAGGTCGGCGGTTCGAATCCCCGCGAGGGGGTGAGCTCCCGTTGCTCGGTCCCAGCTCCTGCCAACCTAGCAGTTCAAAAGCATGTCAAAGTGCAAGTAGATAAATAGGTACCGCTCCTGCGGGAAGGTAAACGGCGTTTCCGGCGCTGCTCTGGTTCGCCAGAAGCGGCTTAGTCATGCTGGCCACATGACCGGAAGCTGTACGCCGGCTCCCTCGGCCAGTAAAGCGAGATGAGCGCCGTAACCCCAGAGTTGGTCCACCTAATGGTCAGGGGTCCCTTTACCTTTACCTAAGGGAAAATGGGACATTCAGGGATCAGATCAGAAACCGGGATGGCTCCTCTAAATCAGGGACGTCCCTGGAAAATAGGGACACTTGGAGGGTCTGTATATGGCAGATTGCAAAAAACTGGTAGACTGACTAGCTGCTTTAATCTGGTGCTTGCAAAAGGAAAGGAAATGATCTCACCCTCAGAAAAGAACAACAAGCAGGTTGCAAAGCAGGTTACATCTGAGTGGATCACACTGAAATGCATGCATCTCTTTGGAGACGCTCCTCAGGATCCTGCCCTAATGCTATGGAACTTTCTTTCCCCCCTGAATAATCTTTATTAGCTTTTCAATTAGATACTCCACATACACATATTGCATTACATTTTACATTTATACTTGCTCTTCAGAGCTGACTTCCCTCCTTCCTTCTTCTGTTTTTTTATATCACATATAATTTTATCGCATTATATTCTTCCGTTTTATATATTGTTATTCATTTTCCATATTTGTCCATAGTGTATCCATAAACAAATAAGTCCTCATGTTTATACAATTCTTGTTGTCAAATTTTCCCTGTTAGTTTGGCTATTTCTGCATATTCCATTACCTTTGTCGCCATTCTTCTACTGTTGGTAATTGCTGCTGTTTCCAAACCTGGGCTAGCAGTAACCTCGTCACTGTTGCATAGAAAAACAGTTTCTGGTCATTCTTAACTATATCTTCTGCTACCATTCCTAACAAGAATGCCTCTGGCTTTTTCAAAAATGTATATCTAAAGATCTTCTTTAGCTCATTGTATATATTTTCCCAGTACGTTTTTACCTCATCACATGACCACCACATGTGAAAGAAATTGCCTTCTTTCAACCCACATGCTGTGGAACTTTCAACGCATTTCTGAGGAACTTCTGATGGGCTAGAGTTTATTCCAAGGGAAGTAAAATAAATTAGAAGATTTCGCAGGGTCCCCTGCCCTCCCTAAGACACTCCTGCTAGGATGTATTATTAAGAAGCTTTTTTTTAATCCTTGAGGACAAGATCAGAACATAGAGATGGTTGTGATGTTCAGAAATGGTTGTGCAGTACAGGAGATGCACACAAACAAGCCCAGAGTGTCTCTAAATGTGAGGTCATGTATTAACTAGGAGTGAAAAGAACAGAGAAGGGACTGAACTCCATAGCTTTGTGGGTTTTGGAGGTGCCCCACCTGCAGGGGGGCAAAAGATGGGGAAGTCCCAGTGCTGAAGGAGAAGTCCTTGTGTGACCAGGATGACTTTGTTGGAGACATTAGAAATTCAAGTGAATGTGTAGTCCCTCTCCCCAACTACACACATTCACTCACTACTATTGTGTTATCTTAAGTGATTTTCACTTTACTACTTACCCATGTTTTCTGGAATCCCACAATGCAGAGCACTTAAAAACCACAATCAAGTGAATTCTAAAGAGAGACGATGCTTGATCTGACCTTCTGACTTCCTAGTTTTTTTCTTTCTTTCTGTGATTGGGTATTTGAATGCTGCTGATTAAAAACAAACTACACACTCAACCTTGCATTGTCTTGTGCATTAGTAGATACTTGAAAAAAAATGTTTCCAAAGGGCTTGTAATTGAAGAGTTGGACAATTTGTTTGAGTGGGAGGAGGACATCAGTGGAGTATATTAAATAGCTCCATTTTAAGGGAGCTCCAACAATAACAATTATTATTTTTTAAAGCCCATGCATCGTAAGGCTTGGTATATAAAAATGAACAGTCTGCTATATATTGGTAGGAGAAATAAACACTCCTGACCCTGACAATATATATTTTTTAGTGTTTTTTTGCCCAGTCTTCACTACACTAAGATTTGCCTTCCTGGATCAAAGTCTACATAATTCAGGACCCAATGTTGTATGGGACAAGACAGTCATGATTAACTTGAGTCAGTGAGAGAGCCAGTGTGGTGTAATGGTTAAGAGCGGTGGACTCGTAATCTGGTTAACTGGGTTCGCTTCCCTCTCCTCCACATGCAGCTGCTGGGTGACCTTGGGCCAGTCACACTTCTCTGAAGTCTCTCAGCCTCACTCACCTCACAGAGTGTTTGTTGTGGGGGAGGAAGGAAAAGGAGATTGTTAGCCGCTTTGAGACTCCTTAAGGGGAGTGAAAGGCGGGATATCAAGTCCAAATTCTTCTTCTTGAGTCCCTCTGATTTAAATGACAGTAAAGCATGAACTGGTCCGGATCCAAACCTCTGTCTCTAATGGTAGCCAGCCACCAGATACCCCTGGGAGTTTGCTACTGGAGCACGATAGATATGGCCAACACCTCTTCTTTGTCCCTAACCTCTCAAAAGGGGCTTTCTTTTCTTTCTTTTCTTTCTTTCTTTTTTCTTGTTAAGCTATCACGGATAACTGGCTTTTAATTAAGTTCTCCATGAAATTGTCCAATCCTTTAAAAAATCTTTCTATGTGAGTAGGCATCAATGCATTCAGTGATAACATATGTCAGGTGCTAGTTTATTCCATTTTCACAACTGCTGATTTCCACATTATATTTGAGCACATTCTGGAACTAGTGGAATATAACACAAGTTTAGCCCTCATTTCCATATTATTTGCAAATGTCCCCCCCCCCTCCCCGGACATAAAAAGCACAACACACGAAACTACTAGCAAGCATAAGAAGGAAAATTAACTTAGCCTATCACATATTTCATATTTCAGTCTGCTTATAGGAACACCTGCATCCAATATATGTTCAGATAATTTTCCTGCACAGATAGACATGCAGAACTGCGTTAGAAATTGTTGGACATTTAATTAATAAATTTGAGCATTCCTAGAATGCCCTTCCCGATATATATCCCAAGGGTTTTTGCAATGTAAATTAAAATCAATAAAAACAAATGCAAACACAATAAGCCCTAAAACACTTTATATACAACATCCACACCACACATTGCAAACAAACCCTGGATTTAAATATCTAATCATTGCAACTCTGTGTTCTAATGTTCTTATCAACTTGAGCAGAAAAGAATTACAATTTTATAACTCACTAATAAAAGCTCTTCCAAGGGTCTCATTTATTTCCTTGGATGTGTGTTTGGCTTTAGATTTGCAGATTCACACAGTGTAAACCTGCAAGACATTTGTTCTGTTTCAAGTGAAGAGCTCTTATATTTATAAGAATTGATTACTGTGATGAGAAGTGTCCTATTCACAGACAGGATAAATTCCACCCAAGAACGCCATGTTCATTCTTTCCATTCCTTTGCAAACACACTGTCTCCTTTTTAAACAAAAACCAAAAAAAACCCTGAACGGGTTTCAAAAGTTCTTCATTTAACCTAGAAGACTTTTTTCCATTCTTCTTTTTTAAAAAAGCTCCCCCCCAAAAACAACCAGTGACATTATCCGTCTAACATATATAGCCTCTCCTCTTTTACAGTCTTACTTAGCTTTTACCAATTAGTTCCAAATATAGGCTAGATCTGGCAGGTGTCAGAGTCACTGTTAATTGTTCTCTAAGGTTTTCTGAGATCTTTGCCTTTTGACATTAAAAAGATCAGCTCAGTCTGTCCCAGTCAAAAAAAGGGCTGCAGTAATTTGTTAACTCAACGCTTTTAATTAGTGTAAGTGAGCACTTCAGGCTATTTTTAATATAAACTCTTTTAGGAAGCAACTTGAGATGCGGCTCCTGAAAGACAATTAAAAATGAGCACTAGTTTTGCTTCACACAAAGCTATGGGCAAATTCACATTAAACCCTTCTGTTCCTTTCTGTCTGTTATCCCTCCGTAGTTTGTTTTTTTAATAATAAAATTTTATTAGTCTTTTTACAGAGACTTTGACATTGTTCAGTTAACTTAAAAAAATTTTTTTTCTTACATTTTGACTTCCCATCCGTACATCCGTGATGCTCCTGTTATAATCTTTAATCTGCTGCCATAACTACCATTTTCCCTATTACATTGTAATTTATATTACATTCATTTATTTACTCCCCTTCCTTTGCCTATAATTCAAACCCTGCTCGCATTTTCATTTGACTGTATTTTTTTCTTAAATAGTCTGAAAAGAATCTCCACTCTTCGACAATCCAATCCAAATAACTTTATTGTACTAGTCATTGCCCATGACAAATCTAAATCAAAAATAAACACAGGCAAAAGGAGTGTCGTGCCACAAATAATCGTCTCTATTTAAGTCTCTGTGTCTCTCTTGCAGTTTACTGCTATATTGTCCGGGGTCTCCTTTCTGAACTTTTGGCTGCCAAAGCAAAAAGGGTGACTTTATGAGTCACTTAAGCATTTACATCGCTTAGAAGCCATAGGACCTACTCTGCCAGGGAGACATAGATAATAAAATGAGAAATCACCTCCTGAGTCCAAGGTATACTAGGCAATATAGTAAATAGTGCAAGATATCGTCCACCTGCGGTTGCCCGGATATAGAGAGTCTGTCTTCGTACGGCACCGTTATATCATCCATCTAGGGTGGCAGAAGACATAGCCTGAAAACAGCTCTCAATAAAAGTGACTCTTAGCGAGGTTGGTTGGAGATTTGGCAGGTAACTGGCTCAAAAAAATTAGAAAGGGAAAAAGAGAACATTTAGAGGATTTGCTCACTTGCAGATCATGTAGTGATTTTTGTCCAGTGGCACCAATCCCTTAATTGGTGTTTGTCTGTGGATATAATCTCAAACTTATGGACATAATAAGAGTAGCAATAATGTTAGGTGTTAGATTTTCACCATTGGCTATTCTCCAATTCTGCATAGCACAAACCTGGCAAGCGCTTGCAAGACATGAAGGATAGTCTTTCCAGGTAATTAAATCTAGTGTAATCAGCTCTTGCAGTTAACGTTGGCCCTCCAACTTTCATGCCTAAGCGTGTGGCAGCTGTTCCCTTGGGTAGGGAAAACAGTCTCTTGGGAAATCAGTTTTGCACTACTTCTAACCCTTTAATAGCACTCTCATCCTCGCCCCAGATTTCAACTCCATAATAAAGCATTTGAGGGATCACTTTACTGCCAAATATTTTTAGTGCAGGCTCAAGAAATGGAGGCAGTGAGAGATTTTACTTTCTTGGGCTCCATGATCACTGCAGATGGTGACAGCAGCCACGAAATTAAAAGACGCCTGCTTCTTGGGAGAAGGGCAATGACAGGCCTAGACAGCATCTTGAGAAGTAGAGACGTCACCTTGCCAACAAAGGTCCGTATAGTTAAAGCCATGGTTTTCCCAGTAGTGATGTATGGAAGTGAGAGCTGGACCATAAAGAAGGCTGATCGCCGAAGAATTGATGCTTTTGAATTATGGTGCTGGAGAAGACTCTTGAGAGTCCCATGGACTGCAAGAAGATCAAACGCATCCATTCTTAAGGAAATCAGCCCTGAGTGCTCACTGGAAGGACAGATCGTGAAGCTGAGGCTCCAGTACTTTGGCCACCTCATGAGAAGAGAAGACTCCCTGGAGAAGACACTGATGCTGGGAAAGATGGAGGGCACAAGGAGAAGGGGGCGACAGAGGACGAGATGGTTGGATAGTGTTTTCGAGGTTACCAGCATGAGTTTGACCAAACTGCGGGAGGTAGTGGAGGACAGAGGTGCCTGGCGTGCTCTGGTCCATGGGGTCACGAAGAGTCGGACACGACTAAACGACTAAACAACAACAACAACAAACTGTTTTCTGCCCTTACACTCTTCGACACAATTTCCATCTTTTTAATCTCTTATTTTTGCTTCCACAATTTGCTGCCACAGAGGTGCAGACTGCAGAGAAGAGGGAAGAATGTAAAAGGCTATGAAATGTCTAACAATGTGCCACGTTTATGTACAATGTAGTCTTCTCCTTTGCACAAATAACCACAGAGCAGACTAACAATATAACGAGTTAACAAACAGCACCCTAGTAAGTATTTGCAAAGCATCTTCATTTTCACTGCGGTGAAGATTATGTGTAGCCTCAAGAAACTTCAGATTTCTAACCATTTGTATGAGTATCTCTCTCCCCTCAATAAAATAAAACCAACTATAGCAAACCCATGAAAGTCTAAACTCCCTGAGGTGCAGAGCAATCTCTCAAGCCTTTATTGTTTTAGTTTGTAAGGGAACATGCAGAAGAACCCAAATATATTAAAGCTATTTTTTTCTTTCTTTCTTTAAACCATCTCCCTTTCCCACTTGAACTGATTTCAAGAGCTCTCTAATCTACTTCTGATTAGGTATTTCAGAGAAAGGGTATGGCTTAATATAGCTCAGCTCAAAATTGGGGTTGCAGCTAATAGTTTGCATCAAATTATAAACTCAATAAGACAATCTCACCTTTAAAAAGGTGGCTCCATTCTTCCAGCAATAAACAAAGTTATCACCTGCCTCCTTGATGATACTGTCTTTGCTGTGTAACTTCATTATCCAAATTTGGGGGGGGGGGGAATCAGAGTAATTTTCAACCTTTTATTTTTTAAAAAAAGAGAAATAAATTGGATGGCAAAATCTCTTTATCCCTAAGGTATCAAGTCTTGAGAACAAGAAGGGTATCTGCCCCAATCTCCATTTCTTTTGTGATGGGTAACTAACCACACACAAGCATAGGAAGATGCCTTATTCAGAGTCGGACCATTGGCCAATGGTTTTGCCAATGGTTCAGGCTGCCTAAGGTCATGGTTCTTTTGGATTCAAATAGGCAATAAAGACCACTGAATTTGCCCTTCAATTGATTTTATTTAAAGGATGAAGGAAATAAAGAACCAAGAAGAAGCAGATATCATTTTATAGCCTTTTCTATTGCCAGATTATAGAATCATAGAATCATAGAATCATAGAGTGGGAAGAGACCACAAGGGCCATCGAGCCCAACCCCCTGCCAAGCAGGAAACACCATCAGAGCACTCCTGACATATGGTTGTCAAGCCTCTGCTTAAAGACCTCCAAAGAAGGAGACTCCACCACACTCCTTGGCAGCAAATTCCACTGTCGAACAGCTCTTACTGTCAGGAAGTTCTTCCTAATGTTTAGGTGGAATCTTCTTTCCTGCAGTTTGGATCCATTGCTCCGTGTCCGCTTCTCTGGAGCAGCAGAAAACAATTATCTCCTCTTTTTCTGGGTGGGCAGTAAGTCCAAGCTCCTCACAGGCAATGGGCTCAGCATCTGGACAACATGGTCTGCATGGAGGTTCTCCTTGCCTCAAGGTGGGCTTAAGTCTTATAGACTATCTGTTAGTTTTGACAATATCTGATTACCTATGTTTGTGGTCCTATTCCAATGACCCTGTTAATGCTTATACTTGGTAAGTTCAAGGGAGCAGTCACAACAAGAGGTGGACTAGAATGAGGCATGACAGTCAGGACATTCCTATGGTACTGTACACATCACTTACGGTGCTTGTGCTTAATGTGGGAGCCCAGGCAGCAGTGTAACATCAGTTGCTGGTGCCCGGGGACAGGTGCATGAACATGCCAGGTGGGGGGGGGAGCATAATAATAAATAATAAATTTTTACTTATACCCTGCCTTTCCCAGGCTCAGGGTGGCTAACAACAAATTTAAAACACTTAATTGATGCAACAACAAAAAGCATAAAATACAGTATAAAACATGAGCAACAATCAATCCAGAATTCAAAAATCAATTTAGGGGGGAAATCCATCCAATAAACATTAGATGATCACCAGGGCTACCTGGCTAAATTAGTCCTATTTGGGCCAGCGAGGAGACCAGGGGAGAATTAGCTGTGGAATCCCAGAGTGGGTAATAAAAAGGGGAGGGGGAAGGGAAGGAAGGGGAATAAAAGATCAGGCTAAGTTCAAACTGAAAGCCAGACAGAATAGCTCTGTCTTAAAAGGCCCTGCAGTAGGAAGTTAAATCCTGCAGGGCCCTGGTCTCATGGGACAGAGCATTCCACCAGGTCAGAGCCATCACTGAAAAGGCCCTGGCCCTGGTGGAGGATAAACTGACTTCCTTATGGTCTGGGACCTCTAAACTGTGATTATTCAGGGACCTTAAGGTCCTCTGCGGGGCATACCAGGAGAGGCAGTCCCGTAAATACGAGGGCCCCAAGCCACCAACACCACACCACCCTCACTGGAGCAAAGTGGGGGCCCTCTGAGCCAACCTGCCCACCCACGCAGAGGGGAGCCCAGCTGGCCAATGAGACCTTTGGAGGATGGAAATGAGTATCAGGTCAGGCTTGCCTGCGTGGGGGCACCCTCAAAAATGGTGTGCCTGGGGCCATGGCCTCACTGGCACCTCACACTTTATGCCCCTGAGCCCAGGTGTCCCTAACTTCAGAGGACACACGACCCCTGTCTCCCACTCTAGGGTGCCTTTTTATAAGGGCTGATACTAGCATACTGTGGTTCTTAGAGAACTCCAGACCTCAAGCAAACCTGTGCCTGAGCACCTTGGAGGGTAATTACAGAGCATTACGCCTAACTCCCCAGGATACAAAGCAGATCTTTGGGGTTTCAGGCAGGAGTGTTTCCCAGACCTACCTGGAAACACCAGGGCTTGAACTTGGGACGTCCTGCCAAGCCAGTTGCCATACCACTGAGCTAACCTTGCCAACTGCTGTTACGAATGCTCCTACTAGGCCAAAGGGCCATCACAGCTGCTAAGGATAAAGTATGGGATCGCCTCTCCTGTTGCTTCTCCAATCTTAGTACCTCATGACTGTGGAGAGAAGATGCCTTTGCATACCAGTCCATCAATAATGTGTGAACTGTTTGGTGGGTTTTGTAGATATGTAAGTGTGTGGATGGTGAGCAGACTTCTAGGAAAACTATCTGTGGACAAACGCCGGATCCCTCGGCCTGAAAGCGAGATAAGCGCTGCAACCCCATAGTCACCTTTGACTGGACTTAACCGTCCCCATAGTCACCTTTGACTGGACTTAACCGTATAGTAAAAGTTATGGTTTTCCCAGTAGTGATGTATGGAAGTGAGAGCTGGACCATAAAGAAGGCTGATCGCTGAAGAATCAATGCTTTTGAATTATTGCGCTGGAAGAGACTCTTGAGAGTCCCATGGACTGCAAGAACAAACCTATCCATTCTTAAGGAAATCAGCCCTGAGTGCTCACTGGAAGGACAGAAGCCTGAAGCTGAGGCTCCAATACTTTGGCCACCTCATGAGAAGAGAAGACTCCCTGGAAAAGACCCTGATGTTGGGAAAGATGGAGGGCACAAGGAGAAGGGAACGACAGAGGTCAAGATGGTTGGATAGTGTTCTCGAAGCTAGCAGCATGAGTTTGACCAAACTGCGGGAGGCAGTGGAAGACAGAAGTGCCTGGCGTGCTCTGGTCCATGGGGTCACGAAGAGTCGGACACGAATAAACGACTAAACAACAACAAACCGTACAGGGGTCCTTTACCTTTGTTTTTTAACCTTTATTTGTCCACTTTTGTAGTTCAAATACATGAACCTGAGGCCATTTTCTGGCAAATTTCCCCGCACACAAAGGATGCGAGCGGGAATAGCAGCTCCAAAACACACAGAGGAGTCTTCCGGCTGAGTACACCCTTTTGCAACATCTCCCATTCACTTATGATACTATGTGCTGCTCAACATTGACAGGGGGTACCAGAAATCAATACAGTGAAGCACATGCCAGGGTGCAGAACTAGTTAAAGGTCTCATTTAGCACAAGAATGCTGGCTAAATGTCTCAGGGGCAGCAGTGCATATGTAGTGCTAGGTTGAAATTTTATTCTGCTTTTTTCCTCCTGACCATTCCCTATCAATTATTGAGAAAGGTAATAGTAAAAATCTTCAAAGGAAAAAGAAAATGGTTAAATTTTCATGGATAGGCTGCAGAGCTTTTGATATGCTTACTTTCCTTCTGAGGTGGGGGTTGCAAGTGTTCTTCCTTTGATTATACAGATTGTCTCAACAGTGGTCTGCACTCTGCAGCCTCCCTGGGTGACTATACTTCAATTAAGGCCAATGTCAAGCCCTTGAGATTTAACATGTCCCATGAGGCTTTTTCAGATCATGAAGTGTCGAAATGAGGTTGGATAAATGTTTACTAGAAATAAAAACACACACATCGCTCTTGGCCACTTCACGACAATAAGGTTAGCTTTAAGGCCTTCACCATACCAAAAATGCTAACAAAATTCTTAAGTTCTTATCAATGAGGCAAAAAATGTAGGCTTCTTTCACAGATGGGTGGGAGGGAGAGAGGCAAAAGAGATGTTGCAGGAGGGTTCTGCATATCCTGTGACAGTGGTCAGATTTTGCACGGAGAAATTCAAAATAGATTCAGAGGATGCTCCTCAGGTGAAATGCCTGAGGGGTTTTGAAGGATACCAAAATAATTTTGAGAAGACCACTGAATGTCTTTGGTGCAGGAGACTGAAGAATCCTTTTAAAAGCGTGAACTCATTATAAGATATGAATAGAAATAAACCTGAATTCTTAGCTCAGAGCACACACTGCCTGCTCCTTTGATATACCTGCCTAGAACTGAGGTCATTGTTTTATGGTGTTTTAATGTTGTTTGCTCTCGGATTGTGTGAACAAAGAACAGGGCTATCAATAAGCCATCAGGAATTTACAGCTGTTTATTTCTTATTTTATTAACTTTAATGATTATCCACATTGTTTCTAATGGTGTTTTATGTTTTAATATTGCACACCACGCTGATGATGATAGAGAAATACTGATATAAATATGCAAAACCAAGGTCAGATCCACAGCATACATTTTTAGCACATTTACAGCACATGGATTCCCACAAAGAATCCCGGGGCCTGCTGTTTCCCCTCACAGAGCTACAATTCCCAGCACCCTCAACAAACAATAGTTCCCATGATTCTTGGGGAGCGAGGAACCATGAGCTGTAAATGTGCTCTAGTATCGTGTGGCTGTGACCCAAGAGTATAATAATAATAATAATAATAATAATAATAATAATAATAATAATAATTGTTTATTTGTTTATACATACCCCGCCCATCTGGCTGGGTTTCCCCAGCCACTCTGGGCAACTCCCAACCGAATATTAAAAACACAATACAACATTAAACATTAAAACCTTCCCTAAACAGGGCTGCCTTCAGGTGTCTTTTAAAAGTCAGGTAGCTGTTTATTTCCTTGACATCTGATGGGAGGGCGTTACACAGGGCGGATGCCAGTACCGAGAAGGCCCTCTGCCTGGTTCCTTGTAACATCACTTTTCACAGTGAGGGAACCACCAGAAGGTCCTCGGTGCTGGACCTCAGTGTCTGGGCTGAACAGTACAAAACTATGAGGCAGTAACTTCCTTTATCATCGAGGTGTGGAACTGAATGGGACTTCCTGAAACAGACAATGGAAACTCTGTTGTAAAACAATATAGTTTTTCTTGTGATTTTGGAGTAAACACTCACTATGCAGAACATCTTAACTGAAGAGAAACCACAATTGTCTCAGCATCAAGAACCCTGTAGGGGACCTGTTCCTCCCACATATCTAATTCATGTAGGTTTCTTTTCTTTCTTTAAAAAAATGGCAAATGAAACATTTAAAAGGAAATGTTTTTTGAGCACCATGGCAAACATTTTGCAATTATAAAAAAAGGTCCTTCCAGTAGCACCTTAGAGACCAGCTAAGTTTGTTATTGGTATGAGCTTTCGGATACACTTTTGCAATTATATTCTTCAAAAATCTCCCCATTCCTGAAATGAAATATTGTTAAATAGTCAAGTTACACTAGCTACGTACAAATACAAGCCAGCTACTCATTTTACCACATGTTTACTGTAAAGTAATAGTACCGAGCATTTTATTACTCTCCTATTGCTTTTAATTATAGGTTTTATAGCTGAGCACTTAACCCCACCATAGAAAACAGAATGCCTGTGTAATATCCATAACATAATGCACACGGAGGACTCACCATAATATATTTTTAATGGAAGTGGGAACTAACCCTGCTTTACTCCCCCCCAGTCCTCACAGTTATTTTTTTCTCCCTTTTAATTTTAATAGTTTAGTGTATCTGCTCAACCTGCTTCATATGAACTGTTTTCGTTGACCCAAACTGTCGCTCTTGCATCATCTGACAGGAACTCTCCTGAATTTCCGGGGTGGTGTGGTGGTGGTAATTTTACCTGATAAGTTCCAGCTAATGGTCCCAAACATCAAAACTGGGACTTTCTCCATGCAGTATCAACTCAACCATTGAACTATACTCCATTCCCCTCAGGAAAGACATTCTCTCATCCATACTCAGTATGTAGAGTGAGTTTATGTTTATAAAAATAATAATAATGGTGGAACTTATCCACCTTTTTTGGGCTGTTGGAAACTTCCAGTCTGTTTTCTAATTTTCTAATTTTGAAATCCTCTCAAATTATCTGATAAATTTGTCAGTTCATGCACTCCTGTACTCCATTGTGCTTAAGGCAATGTACAGGGTTGCTTCCCCCACCTGTCATTTTATCCTCAAAATAACCCTGCTGGTTGTGAGAGCTGGTGACTTCAGCTTTATGGCCATGAGGGGATTTGAACCCGAGTCTCTGCAGTATGAATCCAACATTGCTACTCCTTACTCCCCCTGCTTAACAATAATAGGAACACATGAAGCGGCCTTGCACCAAGTCAGATCAATTGGTCCACCCAAGTCAACAGGTACCCAAGTAAAGGTACCCAAGTCCACCCAAGTAAAGGTACCCCTGACCGTTAGGTCCAGTCACGGACGACTCTGGGGTTGTGCGCTCATCTAGCTCTATAGGCCGAGGGAGCCAGCGTTTGTCCGCAGACAGCTTCTGGGTCATGTGGCCAGCATGACTAAGCCGCTTCTGGTGCAATGGAACGCCGAAACCAGAGCAGCGCATGGAAATGCCGTTTACCTTCCCGCCGGAGCAGTACCTACAGTGGTACTTCAGGTTACATACGCTTCAGGTTACATACGCTTCAGGTTGCAGACTCCGCTAACCCAGAAATAGTGCCTCAGGTTAAGAACTTTGCTTCAGGATAAGAACAGAAATCGTGCTGCGGGAGGCCCCATTAGCTAAAGTGGTGCTTCAGGTTAAGAACAGTTTCAGGTTAAGTACGGACCTCTGGAACGAATTAAGTACTTAACCTGAGGTACCACTGTATTTATCTACTTGCACTTTGGCATGCTTTCGAACTGCTAGGTGGGTAGAAGCAGGGACCGAGCAACAGTAGCTCACCCCGTCACAGGGTTTCAAACCACCAACCTTCTGATCAGCAAGCCCTAGGCTCTGTGGTTTAGACCACAGCGCCACCCGCATCCCTACCCAAGTCAATACTTGGCAGCAATAAAGGAGATTGGGGGGGGGGGAATACTTGGCAGCAGACCTCCAAGGTTTTGGAAAGAGAACTTCCCCACCCATACCTGTGGATCCTGAGGACCGAATTTGGGATCTTCTGCATGCAAGGCACTCATTCCTTCCTACTCAAGGGAGTACTGGTGCTGCATTCTGGTGGGTCTCCTCCTATGCTGGTGGGTTTACAGCAGGCTGATGTGGTGGGCAGTGTGTGCCATCTTTGTTACCCACAATGTTCCTGGCATAGCATTGCCCCAAGGCATTGTGGGAAATCTAAATGGCAGCTCCTCAGCGCTGATCAGATCACCAGTTTTAACAGGGTTCCGATGAGGAGGACTGTGGCGTTTGCCTCCTAGGTGGGTCATAAGGAAAGTGTTAAATGAGTGTGAAGTGACTGGCCAGTGGGAACCCGAGGGGAGGAGTAAAAGTTAGAGTTGGAGGTGTGTGGAAGTCAGTTGAGAGTTGGAGAAGGAAGAGGGAGGATAAGTCTGTGGGTTGGTCGAGTTGTGTTGTGAGAGAATGAGAGAAACTGATAGGAGGAGAAACTGATAGGAGGAGTCAAATAGACAGTTGGGATAATTAGTTAGCAGTTATTAGGAAAGGTATAAGCCGGTATAGGAACTAAGAATAAGAAACTGACAAGAAAAAGTATCTGAAACCATAAACTTGTTAAGGCTTATAAAATAAACTTGCTTACAGTGGTGCCTCGCAAGACGAAATTAATTCGTTCTGCGAGTTTCTTCGTCTTGCAGATTTTTCGTCTTGCAAAGCACGGCTATTAACGGTACTTAGCGGCTTTAAGAAAAAGGAAACGAACTCGCAAGAACTCGCAAGACGTTTTCGTCTTGCGAAGCAAGCCCATAGGGAAATTCGTCTTGCGAAGCGACTCAAAAAATGGAAAACTCTTTCGTCTTGCGAGTTTTTCGTCTTGCGAGGCATTCGTCTTGCAAGGTACCACTGTATTTGTTTTACTGTTAACAACTGTCTGGACTCAGTGTGTACCCGAGAGAAACGGGTTGGTGGCAGCGGGAAAGTGATCATAGTGGTGGCACAGGGATCAATAGACCGTCAAACGTCCGGGGACCCTGTGTGATTGCCACAAGGACCTTCTCTACATGCCTTCTTGAGTCCTTCAGAATTCTCTTCCCAATATTGTTCACTGATACAAGTCCCCGTTGCCTTTGCCGACAATCTGTATGAGCAGGTGTTTCAAGGTCTTTTGTGAGGAAAATGTGGTCACTGTTGATGTTGATGTATTGGCTGTTTTATTATTCGTTGACATTTTGGGATTTTACGCTTGCTGTCTTTTATGGATGTGTTTTATTTTGTATTTTGCAAGCTACCGTGCGCTTTGGGAGGAGGAGAGCTATAAATAACAACAACAAAGCAAACCATAACATAAAATAAATAAATAAAGCGGCTGCACAAAGCCCATGTTGAGGCTTGTGGCATGTGGAGGGAGGGGATCAAGAGAGCAGGAAACGATAAATGGATAGGTAGGTAAAGAACTATACACCTTTTAGAAGACATCTGAAGGCAGCTCTGTATCGGAGAGTTTTTAATGTCTGATGTTATATTATGTTTTTATGTGTGTTGGAAGCCACTCACAGAGACTGGGGCAACCCATAGTAGCTTTGGCAATAAATAATAAAAATTAGGAAAGAAGATAAAGTCCCGACCAGAGAGGAATGGCAGATTAAGTTGATGGATTATTCCAAAATGGCATAAATGACCATAAGAATCAGAAACCAGGAAGACCAAAATGTTAATAAATAATGGGGGGAATTTATAATTTATCTTAAAAACCATTGCAAACAGTCGAAATTGTTAGTAGGATTGGAATAACACTTGTAGTTTAATGATGGATTTTGGATATAATGGAGATGTAAAAGATTTGGATTATTATAAAAGATGCAGGAGGAAATGACTAACAATAGGACCCACAAAGGGGAGGAGGGAAGTCTAGGAGATTCTTTGGAATCTTGTTTTTATGTTGGATATGTGATTGTAAAACTGTAATTTGAAAAAAATAAATAAATCTAAATAAATAAATAAATAAATGATAAAATTATTATTATTATTATTATGGACACCCCTATTTTCATCAGAGAAATGTTGGAGTGTATGGGTTACAGCCCTCACGTTCAGAAGCTATGATTATTGTTATTATTCAGCTTTCAGTTGTAGTGGGAAAGCAAAAAATAATTTGCTGCAATCTATAACGTTAGCCATGACGCTTTAGGATTGTGCAAGCTACTGCTTCATCTGGTGGTAATATAAGATATTGAACTAGCACTGGGAATGTGTAAGAACACTTCCTACGATAATTCTGATAGTAAACCGACAATAAAGTGCTGGTAGAAAGACATTCCTGGAAACATTAAAAACACACACTTAAATATAATTATTTCACATTAAATTCAGTTGATGTAAAATTTTTACTGTAAGTTTCCTGATGGATTAATTATTGAAATTTCCGCTATTATATGACATCTTGGATAATTTCCTCTAACAGCTGCCATAGCAAATGCATGATTATTTTCCCCCTTCATACAGATCTCGAACAATTACATTTTTTCATATTTGGATTGCCATATATTCACATCACATCCCACAGAACAGTGCTATAGCCTAGCTCTTCGAAACGAAAGGTCACAAAAATATAATTAATGTAAACAAAGGTGCATAGAAATGTGGGTCAGTGCATTCTTAGAGAGCCATTGCTAGAAAGCAAATTCTAATTAGTTGTGATTGAAATTAATTGCATAATACTTGCTTGAACATGGGGAATGTTAAGCGGCCACAATCCTCAGTAGGACTGTGCTGAAAAAATATCATGCATTTTTGGGGACTGCTGCCCATCAGCTAAACCCTCTGGATGTTGCTGGAAAGCAACACCCATCATCCCTGACCACTACTTCCCTATAAAAAGGAAAGCATGTGTGGTGTAGTGGTTAGAGCATTGGACTAAGACCTGAGAAGCTGGGGTTCTAATCCCCACTCAGCCATGGAACTGACTGGCGACCTTCAATAGCTGTCTCTCATCCTAACTTACCTCCCAGGGTTGTTGTAAGGGGGGGGAGAATGGGGAGAGGGAGAACTATGTACCATATTTTTTGCTCTATAGGACGCACCGGACCATAGGAGGAGGAGAACAGGGGGGGGGAATCTCCCCCTCTCTGCTCAGCACCCGTTCTGCGAAGCGGCAGGAGAAATGGAGCCCCTTCCATTTCTCCTCCCGCTTCGCTGAAGGGGCGCTGAGCAGAGACGGGAAACTGTGCAGCGCCTTTCCAGCGAAGTGAAGCCTGGAAAGCAAGAGGGATCGGTGTGCACTGACCCCTCTCGCTCTCCAGGCTTCAGGAGGCTATCCGCAAGCCTTTGGAGCACAGCAGGAACTCCTGCTGCACTCTGAAGGCTCGCGGATAGCTGCCTGAAGCCCCCGGAGAACAGCGGGAGTTCGTGCTGCACTCCGAGGGCTTCAGGCTTCAGGCGGCTATCCGCAAGCCTTCCGAGCACAGCAGGAACTCCTGCTGCACTCCGAAGACTTGCGGATAGCCGCCTGAAGCCCCCAGATTGCAGCCTTCGAAGCCTCTGCAGGGCAGTGGGGTGCCTTCACCCCACTGCCCTGCAGAGGCTTTGCACAGCCATCCCCAAGCTAGAACAGAGAGGCAGAGCACTGCGCAGCGCTCCGTCTTGCTGTTCTGGCTTCGGGGACAGCCTTCAAAGCCTCCGCAGGGCAGCGGGGTGCCTTCACCCCACTGCTCTGCGGAGGCTTTGTGCAGCTAACACCAAGCGAGAACAGCGAGACAGAACGCTGCGCAGCGCTCTGTCTCCCTGTTCTGGCTTTGGGCTTAGCCGCGCAGCCTGCATTCGCTCCATAAGACGCACACACATTTCCCCTTACTTTTTAGAAGGGAAAAAGTGCATCCCATAGAGCGAAAATTGAGCTCCTAAGAGGAGAGGTGGAATAACAAACAAACAGACAAACATGACAGCAATGTGTGGAGAGAGAGGCAGATCTTTCCATGTAGCAAATGTATGTGCGTGCATATCATATGTACAGTGGAACCTCTACTCACGGCCACAATCTGTTCCAGAGGCCCGTCCTTATGGCAAAACGGGTCGCTGGGAGAGGCTCCATTGTGCGCATGCGCGGGCAGCGATTGCCTGCTTCTGCGCATGCGCAAATGGCAATTGCCACTTCTGCGCAGGTGCAAACGGTGATTGCCGCTCCTGCGCGAACGGTGGCAAACCCACCGGTTACTTCCGGGTCAGCCGTGGTTGCAACTTGGAACATCCGTGAGTGGAGGTGGTTGTAAGCAGAGGTTCTGCTGTACATAATGTACGCACAAGGAAGGGTTAAGTTAGGTGTGCTGGTTGATTGGGTGCGTTTGTCCTGCACCTGCTACTAGTTAATCATGTGAGAGCGAGTCAGCAAGCATGTATGTGAGAGTGACTCATCACGATCTAAAGTTTGAAGCAAGTTTGCTGTTGACGCTTGCCCTTCCCTGGAGCCTAGCGTGTGTTGGAACACTGCAAGGAGACTGTGTGTCTCTGAAAGGACTGTACATTGGTACCTCGGGTTACAGACACATCAGGTTACAGACTCCGCTAACCCAGAAATAGTACCTCGGGTTAAGAACTTTGCTTCAAGGATGAGAACGGAAATCGTGCGGCGGCGGCAGGAGGCCCCATTAGCTAAAGTGGTACCTCAGGTTAAGAACAGTTTCAGGTTAAGAACGAACCTCCAGAACAAATTAAGTTCTTAACCCTAGGTACCACTGTATATTACAACTGTGTAACCTACAAGATGTGGAACTGCTGAATACTGTCATTAAAGTGACTGACCCTACCTAGAACTGTCCACTGGTTTTCCTGTTTCACTGGCACACTCTGCTGACATGTTGAATGGACACTCGGCACACAGCCCAACACACACACACACATACACACACACACCTAGAAAGGAGCAATAACTACTGCAGAACTGATGGAGCCGTTGGTGGCTCCACACACTTCGGGTTGCTTCTCTCATCAGTGTTCCTCTGTGCACTTGTCTGCATGCATTCCTTCATGCCAAGTAATATATAAGCCATGGAGGTGGGAGCCCACCACTGGCAGCTTGCTCAGGGCCTCCCAACATCTAGCTGTTCATGCTAAATCCGGCAGCTGCTGCACTTGAGTACACAATTGACTTCCTAAATTCGCCACTCAGTAAGTTATTCATCTGAATTTTAAGCCACTTGCACTACACTTCAGATGGGTGGACACATTGCGTGACCAGGCGGCGACAGCCCCAGCTCCCAGGGATCACAAGAAAGGAATAAAGACTTCTGACAATGTGTTATGGAATTAAAATTAGGCCACAACTTTATTAAACTTCCAAATTTAGGAAGACCTTGGCTTAGGCCTTGGGCTTGTATCCTTCCCAGTCCCCCAGCCGGGGGGAACTGGGGCTCCTAAGGGTAAATGGGATATGGGGGTGCTCTGTGAGATGTAAATGTAGCAGGCAGCCCAGCCCATATCCTCGCACACAGGGTAGTTCACTGACAACCTTTCAGTGTATGGCCAGTGACACCCATTATATATCACCCCTTTAAGAGGGGACCCTGGAATCGCCACCACAGGGGGGGCGGGGTGAGTCACCACTTCACACTCCCCCCCCCCATTATAGGGAAGAAAAGACTAAAGGATTCCACCCAAGGCCATAAACCGCCAAAGTTGTGATGAATTGCTACGGGGAAGACAAAACCTGCCAATGCAGGAAAATTTCTTCCCAGCCAGTCAAAGACCGTAGCAGTGCCCACTAAACAGGAAGAAAAAGTTAACCTGCAAACCAGAAAACAATAAACTAAGGGAGGGTAGGGAGGGTGAATCTCCAGAGCCAACTGCTTGGCTATTGTCGGCTCCACCCCCTATTTATAAATGGGGCTGGCCCCACTTCCCAGCAAGAAACTTGACTGCTGAGGCTGGGCGTGAACCTCCAAAAATTAACACTGAGAGGCAAGCCAACCCTTGATTTGCCGTTAAGGTCCCTGAGACCTGTAGCACCGTGCGTGATCCTGCAAAGGGCACCCGCAATGTAAAGTGTGAGTGCTCATTTCCTTTGCCTTGAAAATAAACACCTTAAAATGCAGGAAATGCATTTTTTATGTATAACTGGCTTCTCCTTGAGATAGCAACCCGGAACAAAAAATCCTTTCAAGAACAGGGCAAGGATGGTCGGGTGTGAATGGAGTTGGCTTTAGATTTTAGCTGGATGGGGGGCGGGGGGGGACAACAACCACTCACTGAATTCCTGAAAGTGCTTTATGGTATCTTTATTGAAGAGCTGAGATAAATTCAGATGCAATTTCAGCCCAGCTGTCTTTCCATTCTCTATGCTTTTCCATCACATACATCTTAGCTGCAACAATATGTGTACTTTTTCAAGATGGGAGAAGCAACAATTTATTAGATGTATTGATTCTGCCACTCCTCTTGGAATGGTCCGTTTGTTTCTCATGTTGACTTACCTATAGATGTGTATGGCATTAGGTTATTGATCTTTCAGTACTTTTGCAGTAAAGCATTTTAAATTGGATAAACTTCATACTAAGAATCCTGCACACCTTTGGGGGGAGAGAAAAAAAAAGATTGGAGAGATGTCTCTAAAAGGGTACCAAGTCAATAATCAACAAGATCTGGCAAGTCTTAAAACTCATGGGTATGATATATCCTCTCCATGCCTGCATGAAGGCAATCTCTCCATATCATTCAATGGAGTTCTTTACCTCCCTCCCCTCCTTTCTCACTAATGCTTGGCTTGAAGAGAAGAAGAAGAAGAGTTTGGATTTGATATCCCACTTTATCACTACCCTAAGGAGTCTCAAAGCGGCTAACATTCTCCTTTCCCTTCCTCCCCCACAACAAACACTCTGTGAGGTGAGTGGGGCTGAGAGACTTCTAAGAAGTGTGATTAGCCCAAGGTCACCCAGCAGCTGCATGTGGAGGAGCGGGGATGTGAACCTGGTTCACCAGATTACGAGTCCACCGCTCTTAACCACTACACCACGCTGGCTCTACACCACACTTGTCATCCATAGTGTTGAGTACAATGTAATGTACTAGGCCACTGCTTACAAGGGCAGGCCTAATTGTGGCTTTCATAGAGCTGGGGGAAATTATATCCCTCGATTTGTTGTTAAATTGTAGCTCCCATCATCCCCAACAAGTATGGTCAACAGTCAAGAGATGATGAGAGTTGAAAAACATCTGGAGGAACCCAGGTTGTCCTTCCAGCAAACAAGCCATCTTCCTCCTTTCCTGGACCAGGTGCTCAAGCTCCTAAGAGGGGCTCCACTGGATGTTTTAACTTGCATGAAAAAGGACATGGGCTGAAAACCGAGGCAAACTGTACATATGCTAAGCTCCAGAATTAATTTTAGAAATTCTACATGTTAGACCAGAGGAAGATGAGGTGCAACTGTCTCTTGAAATAACAACAAAAATGGAATCATAGGTATCTTCTCATTCATTTAAAAACATGTTAAATGATGATGGGATCCAAGTTGCCAGAATCTTCTTGGGTGATTATTTGAGGCAATATACTGTGAAATGTTGACCATGTTGATCAAATAATTTGAATATTGGCCAAGAAAATGCCAAAGAAATAATTACAGTGGTACCTCGGGTTAAGTACTTAATTCGTTCCGGAGGTCTGTTCTTAACCTGAAACTGTTCTTAACCTGAAGCACCACTTTAGCTAATGGGGCCTGTTGCTGCCGCCGCGCTGCCGGAGCACGATTTCTGTTCTTACTTATCCTGAAGCAAAGTTCTTAACCTGAAGTGCTATTTCTTCAGGTTACAGCAGAGTCTGTAACCTGAAGCGTATGTAACCTGAAGCGTATGTAACCTGAGGTACCACTGTATAGATAACATAGCAAATATATAGTTTAGGGCAGAAGATGCAACAGTGATGTTTGGAATTTGAGTGGCAAGCCTTCATAAATGGACCACCTGAAATGGCATTTCTCATAAAAGTTAATAATCAGGGAAACTAACACACCACACTATCAAGGGCCTTCCAGAAATAGAGGGCAACCACAAAGAAGACCTTCTTATGCAAGCTGGTCCCTGCAAACTGGGCAACCCCCTAGTGAGGGCAACACCAACTGGGCCTCTTCTAGGCCTGGGATAGTTGATGCTAGAAATGTAGCAGATGTTATGAAAGAGACAGAACTCCCATCTCTTCTCCATGAGCCCTCAGCAAGCTAGTATTTTATTTATTTGCTTTTTGACAGGCTAGTAACATTTGTGATCTTTGGAGAATGTGGGTCTTCATTTTACGCCCACCCACACCCCGTAAGCCACAATTTAATTCTACCCTGTGTCGAATTTGTGCTAGTCCTTCATCTGAAACGCCATCTTCAAGATTCATATATATATATATATTTCTGTACTGTCATTTTATTTCTCTAGACACGGGTACAGATGAGTGATGTATATGTACACATTTAGCCTAACAAGGATTCCACAGTTATCTGTCCAAGTGCAGGAGGTTTGGCATTCCCCATACATGGCAGACAAGACCTCTTCCCCCTATAGTCTCTTATTCTGTGTTTCCCTTAAGACAGATTTAACAAGAGACGGGATGCAGACTGAGTATGTATGCCTCCATAACCTTTTGCTGCAACCCACGCAGAAAGGTGCTGAACTGCAAAAGCACTGCTTGTTGAATTCTAGAGAGAAATTGCATCAGCCATTCAGCAAGAATATACTCTGACTTTTCTCTCTCAAGACACTAGCTAACTTTAGAGTTGTTATTGTGTCAGGGAACACAAAATCTGCTTTCTTTCACAGGTTACATTCATTTCCTGCACAGTTTGAGGAATAAGACCGCACATAGGCCTGAGTCATTTGCTACTGGCCTGATATAGCTGAGACTCTTTCACAGCTCAATCAATTGCTGCATTTTAATCATTTTTAGTTGCATGTAGATCATCTGGGAAGATTCCTGGAATCTAGAAGTGTTGCTATGAGTGGGAACTCCCCAAACGATGCATGTTGGGTTACCATAGTTGTACTGAATCCATTGGTGTATGTATGCTGGGTTGAATCCAGTTTTATGACACTTTGGTAACATGTGAAATAAGCGGTACAGTGGTACCTCGCGTTACATACGTTTCAGGTTACATACACTTCAGGTTATAGACTCCACTAACCCAGAAATAGTGCTTCAGGTTAAGTACTTTGCTTCAGGATGAGAACAGAAATTGTGCTCCGGCGGCGCGGCAGCAGCGGGAGGCCCCATTAGCTAAAGTGGTGCTTCAGGTTAAGAACAGTTTCAGGTTAAGTACAGACCTTCGGAATGAATTAAGTACTTAACCCGAGGTACCACTGTATACATAATGGGTGGAATTCAATGGCGTGCTAATACAGTTGTTCCATCAGCTCAATAATTTCTGCTTCCTAGACAAGCATAACCTCCCCTTTCCTCCTGACACAGGTTTTCTGGGAGTTCTCCTGAACCCCCCCCCCAGTAGATTTGTGGGATGTGCAGGGGGTACTTGGAAGGAGGAGAGGTAGGCAGGAGACAGGGGAATTCTTATATGGGTATCTTCTTGCACAAGATTAGTTGAATCCAACCCAAAGTTCATTTCCCAGTTGCAAGAAATGGAATAGAGGAAGGCACTGTCTTGTCCTTTGCCTCAGACACTAAAATGTCTTAATCCTGCCCAAGGTTTGTCAGAAAGGTGTTTCAACACACTTTCATTTTTAAAGACCCATCCATTTTTTAGGATCCTGTGGATCCTGAGATCTTTAAGGGAAAGGAAATATGTGGTGTTGAGTTGCATATAGTAGACGAACCATTCAAACATTAAAATATTTTGTTGCTTTTTTATGGTGTTCTCTAAAGCAATGTTCATCATGCTGCTTCGTAGTCCTTTGAGAACAAAGCACTTTTCAAAGTGGTCAGAATTAGGGGGAAGGGTTTGAGTGACTAAGAGGCATTTAGAAAGTTTGCAAACTTTACCTTTTCATGTGAGAGTAAAGAGAGAAAACAAATATTGTTGATTTTCTCCACCAAGCTGAACCCTCCAATACTTCCTTTATACTCTTTGGCAACCTGCCCGCAAAAAGCTCATTCTTCATTCCTAACATATAAAAATCTGCTCAGGAAGCAAACAACACTTCTGGCAGCTGGGAGTTGCAATAACATTCTACTTCAAACTGCTTGTTTCAATCAAAGCACTAACTTTCCTAAAGTCAATTGTGTCTTCAATCATGCTTGGATGAAGAAGGCTGAGATTGTTCTGAATTTAACACTTTTCCATAAAATAATGGAAACTCTGATGTTAGTTTTCTCCCTTTATTAGATCTCAAGTCGTATCAGTACAGAGGTCATTTCTGGTCAAGGAAGAACTTGATTTTCTCCCTTTCTTGACTTTATGGTGATGTTTAGGACAGATTTTGAGGTTAACCTCTTGCGACTTCAACCTTAGCAACTGCAATGCTTAGCAACGCAAGTATGCTATGTGACATGACTTAGGGTGACCCGATGCAAACGTGGACAGGGCTCTTGCACATTGAATAGTCGAATAAAAGAGGGAATTTCGGCAGATCCAGTTAAACTGGACAAAACCAGACAAAAAATATATATTTATAATTAGTCACACTTTGATACCTGACCACTTCCACGGAAAGCCCATTTAAAGAAACCATGCTATAAGTCCTCATCTATGGATCATTTCCATGTTCATGATTTTATTAATGGTAATAATAATTAATAATGGTGATAGTAATAATATTACCCTTCCCGTCCCTGCAAAGGAGCCCAGGGCATCAAACACACAAGCCATAAAGCAATTAAAACATCTAAAAACACCTAAAAACAATTCCAATATGGATGAAGACTGGGAAAGATCTCCATTTAAAAGACTTGCTAGAAGAGGAAGGTCTTCAGTAGGTACTGGAAAAACAACAGAGGCAGTGACTGCCTCATATCTAAGGTAAGAGAAGCCCAAAGGGTAGATTCCAGACCACTCAATGCCCAATTTTTGTATTGTGTGAAACGGACCAACTTTTGCATCTTTCTTAAGGCAATTCACAGACCTACCACAACACTGGAATATTTTTGTTCCACAGTTTCTTTATTTAAATGTTTCTTATTTAAATGTTCTCTCTTTTTTTCAGAAAAAAAGTCTTCCAGCACATACTAAATAGTTTTACGTGCCAGTAATTAAAAACTGAAATACTTTAGCATAACGCCTAACAAATAGTGTCATAAAC
>JAXCMG010000169.1:772319-787688 GCA_034642415.1 Podarcis siculus
GGGGGGGCTGTATCCTGGAATTGAGGTGATTAAGAAGCCATTTACTATCAACCCAGAGTCCGACGAAGAATTAAGTGTGCATAAGCTCACTGATATCAATCAGTCTAAATGCACTGCACTGGATTGTGGCTCGTATCCATTTAAATGTTGTAACCCAGGGGTGGGGAAACCTCAGACCTGAGGGCCAAATGTGTCTCCCTCCTAAGAACTCGATCCAGCCCCCAAATTGTCCCCAGGCCACACACCCCCCTGGTGCTGCTTTTGCCTAGAGTGAATGTGCCCTTGAAATATGAAACTGCGTCTTGCTTGTCCAGACAGAAGGAAAGATTTAGATTTGTGGTTCCACTTTTGATTCTGGCCCTTCCTGCCACTGGCATGCAGCCCTTGGGCCATTGCCCAGAAGGGAATGTAGCAATCAGGTTGAAAAGAGCTCTCTGCCCCTACTGCCCCTATCTTCTCTAAACGCCATTTCCCTATTTCATCAAACAATTAAACAAACAAACCAAAATGAGGTGCAAAAGCAGAATTGGGTTCAAGCCTATTCAAAAGTTAAAAGTAAAGGACCCCTGACACTTAAGTCCAGTCACAAATGACTCTGGGGTTGTGGTGCTCATCTCGCTTTACTGGCCAAGGGAGCCGACGTTTGTCCGCAGACAGTTTTTCCAGGTCATGTGGCCAGCATGATTAAGCCACTTCTGGTGAAACCAGAGCAGTGCATGGAAATGCCATTTACATTCCCGCCGGAGCGGTATCTATTTATCTACTTGCACTTTGACATGCTTTTGAATTGCTAGGTTGGCAGGAGCGGGGATCAAAAAATGGGAGCTCACCCCGTTGCAGGGATTTGAACCACCAACCTTCCGATCAGCAAGCCCAGAGGCTCAGTGGTTTAGGCCACAGCACCGCCAACGTCCACATATTCAAAAGTACTGCAGGTTATTTAGCATCACCATGATCCTGTGCTTTCAAAATTAGGTAGCTGGAGAAACCCCAATTCTGATGTCTGAGAAATGAGTACAAATCAAATGACTCCAGGTAGGTTGGAGTCAAAAAACATCTGGAAGGTCGCAGTTTGCCCATCTCTGGTATAGAGGAAGTGAACCTAGTGAGGCTGTCCTTTGAATCCAGCTGCATCCTGAACCCAATATGGCCAATTTGAGAGGGGAGCGTGATCTGAGCTTCTCCCAAGTTGGGTGGAGATAACCCTGGATTCTCCCAGGTTGGAACTCCCAAAGTAATCTGTGGCTGTCAGAAGTAGCTTACAGACCCTTCTAGCCTCCTCACCCTTGTCTGATACATTAGATTTCAGTTTTGGTTTTGGTTTGGTTTTGTTTTAAAATGTAGTGCTACACACAGACTGCTGAGTTGGGCAGGAAGATGCCACACACAGCATCTGCAGGTTTGTGTGATTTCCCCCTCCAGGTAGGGAAATATCCATGGAAGCTGGATCCCCACTTAGCTCACAGTGTTTGAGCCTGCATTGCTAATATGTATTAAAGGTAAAGGGACCTCTGACCATTAGGTCCAGTCGTGACCGACTCTGGGGTTGCTGTGCTCGTCTCGCTTTATTGGCCGAGGGAGCTGGCGTACAGCTTCCGGGTCATGTAGCCAGCCTGACTAAGCCGCTTCTGGCGAACCAGAGCAGGGCACGGAAACACCATTTACCTTCCTGCCGGAGCGGTATCTATTTATCTACTTGCACTTTGACGTGCTTTCAAACTGCTAGGCTGGCAGTAGCAGGGACCAAGCAATGGGAGCTCACCCCGTCACGGGGATTCAAACCGCCGACTTTCTGATAGGCGAGTCCTAGGCTCTGTGGTTTAACCAACAGTGCCACCAGCTTCGCTTGCTAATATGTATTAGGGCAGAAAATATGTAAGAAAATGGTCTACTGTTTCTTTCTTTTCCTTTCAACACAAACTAAGTTGTGCATATTTCCTCAGGGAAATTGTCGTATTTTGTATTCTTTGCCCCGCTCATGCTAATTGGGCTGGGAGTCATTTGACTGGAGAACAGGTTTTCTTCCAAGATAGTTGAAATAGAGACATCTAAAGGCAACCTGTAACTCTTTCCCTTTGGCTTATGAAAGCTCCACAAAGAAGAAGAAAAGGCAGAAGCAATGTCCCAAATTTAATTACCAGCAAGGCAGTGTGATTTCTTTTCTTTCTTTTTTTTAAGAACTGTTGGGCCTTTCCTCCCATTCCCCATCCTGTGTTATTATCTCTCAGCCATTTTGTCAACTGATATGCCAACATGTTTGAAAAGCTGTCACCCAAGGGGAGGCGTGATTAGACAGGGATGGAATGTGATTGCCAGAAGAAAGGGGTGCTGTTCATGGCAGAAGAAGAGAGATCAAGCCAGGCTTCTGGGCTTCACAATATGCAGTGGCACTAATGAAAACAAGATCAAAGTCTGAAATTCAGCCACTTCATGGGGAAGAAAATGACAATGTGGAAAATGTCTGGCTGCCACAGCCTAGGTGTCAGATTAATGACTGTACAGTGTTCAAGGACTGTGGTGCAGCCTCCAAGAATGAAATGTATGCAGAGAAAGGTTGAGGCAGAGAGATCAAGTACTTCAAAATAACCATTGGCTAGATGGATACATATACTAATAGAAAGAAATATAATTTTGGACTGCTGCCCTCTGGGAGAGCAGGGTGTTAAGATGAAAAGGAATGACATTCTGGGAGAAGCACTGGTCTCATGAACAGGCAATGTTACCAAAGGGATAGAAGGTGATTTAGTTTGGTCCACATTTTGAAGTGAAATAATGTCATCCACACGTCCTGAACTAATGCATGGAACGGAATGTCATTAGCCTTCCGATTTTGCACTTCTCTGAATTTTGCAATGCTGCCCTTGACTGCAGAAAATATACAGAAATCCATAAAAAATGTATGATAAAATACATTTGGTATATTAAAATACATTTGCAAATGTGCACATTGAGATAAATCACCTATTTAGAGACATTGGGTGGTGGGTGGGAAGCAACTTTGAATTTAATATTTGCATTCAGATACAATTTTTTCACAGACTTTTTTTCTTTGGGGGGTGATATTAATGCAGAAACAGGTCAGAACAGACTTGTGAGTGAATCTATGCAAAATCAAGATGGACTGGAAATAATCCAATCCATCCATTCCTATACTATAGTTGTTGTTGCTGCTGTTGTTAATTGAATAGGGCAGGGCTGACCAACTTCCAAGAGACTGCGATCTACAACCACTAATAAAAAATGGCAGTGATCTACCCATTGGATAGACCAGAGTTGATGAGCTTTTGGGGGGAAAGCTTCATCCAAGTGGCTGAGCTCTTTTTGCGGGGGGCGGGGAGGAGGATCCTGCGATCGGCCAGGATCGGCCAGGGGCATCCCGCGATTGACCAGTAAATCACAATTGACCTTTTGAAGAGCCCTGGAATAGGGCCTGCTGCCCTAGACCCGGAGGTCTCAGGTTGGTTCACAGAACAAAATTAAAATATAAAAACCACAAAATACTTAATCAAAATAAAAGAACAAACCAATAATTCCGCCCCTCCAAGTTTTGAAAACATTCTCTAAACCAGCAGAAAGGCTGTTAGCCTGGCAGTGGGACACCTCTAATATGTCCATGCGGGTCTCCTCTCACGCTCTCTCTCTTTCGGAAGTTCTCTGGATCAACTATCTTGGTCTCAAGGGAGCACACCTGTTCTGTAAAATCCAGCTCTGTGCCAAAACCTATCTTCTAATTACTTTAAAGTCCCAGGCTTGGCTGCACACCCAGTTCAACCACACCTCTTGCACTGCCCTAAATGTGCCTCTGCTTGGGAGGGCTGTGTGCACTTTGTGTGAGAGTGTGACAGTGTATGTGAGACAGTGTGGGATGGCCACACCCACAGCTTGCATATGGCCTTTGGAAGGTGGGTGTGGCTATCCCACACTGTCCCACATATTATTATTTCTTCTTCTTCTTTATAATCACACTTTCATCCAGGGACATTGAATAACTTACAAAAAAATCATTCAGTCGAAAATCTAACAATAACATGCCTCAAAATCATCCTCTTATTAGTTATGCATAACAATATATACTTTTCTCCCTACTCATTTATCCTAATTTGTTTTGGGTTTTTTTGTATTTTCCCCCATCCTCCCTCCCCTTTATCCCCCCCCCCCAAAAAATTGTTCTCTTTTCGAATCTTTAACCATGTGCAAAGATTATTCATTCTAATTTGGATGCTTGGGTTGGCTTTCCCCCGTGCTATCCAATTCCTATATCTTGTCCATTTATTCAAAATCTTTTGACATTTGTTTTCCCATGTATCTTCCGTCATTACCTGTTCAAATATATCAGATTGTATATATTCAAAAACATAGTCATTCCATTTTCCCATTGCACACTGTCTCACATAGACTGAGAGTTACCGTATTTTTTGCTCTATAAGACTCACTTTCTCCCTCCTAAAAAATAAGGGGAAATGTGTGTGCGTCATATGGAGCGAATGCAGGCTGCACAGCTATCCCAGAAGCCAGAACAGCAAGAGGGATTGCTGCTTTCGCTGCACAGCGATTCCTCTTGCTGTTCTGGCTTCTGAGATTCAGAATATTTTTTTTCTTGTTTTTCTCCTCCAAAAACTAGGTGCGTCTTGTGGTCTGGTGCGTCTTATAGAGCGAAAAATACAGTACTTCAGATAGGTATACCCTGATAGGAACGCTGCCTTAAGGAGTGTTGTGACCCTAGACCCCGTCTGGGTGTCTGGACAGAAGCATATCCTTCAGGATCTCTTTAACGGGTTATCCCTATCCTTTGGAGTAAACCTCTCCTCCAACCATGCCTAACGCTTGCCCAATGCCTAAACCACCAAAGGTTGGGATGATTGCTATCAGGTAGGCAAAACTACCGTTTTCCTGAAAATAAGACAGTGTCTTATATTAATTTTTGCTCCCAAAGATGCGCTAGGTCTTATTTTCAGGGGATGTCTTATTTTTCCATGAAGACAAATACGGCACACATTTATTGTTGAACAAAAAAAATGGAAATTTATTACCTGTATACAACACCTTACAGTAGCTTCAGGGGCCTTATATTCCGGGGTGGCCTTATTATCGGGGAGGCCTTATATTCGGGGGAGGCCTTATATTACAGCAAGAGACAAAACTGGAAGTAGGCCTTATTTTCGGGGGATGTCTTACTTTCGGGAAAACAGGGTATCAGACAGGGCCAATTGGTCTGAAGGGAAAAGTTGCTCCCCGGTCCTGAATACAGTGACCAATTTTGTCCATAGCAAGGTGAAAAGCATAACACAACAACTGATTGGTGTAGAACAGAGTTTCCCAAAGTGAGAGGTACTACCCCCTGGAGGGAGCTGGAATGACCCGGGGGTGTGTGTAATATCCTCAGGTGCAATTGGGGGACATTGAATAAAAGTAAGGGGGCAGTGGAAGCATAAAGAAGAGAAGGAAATTTTGAAATTCTCAGTTTCATCCTTTCCATTAGGATTGTTTTCAATGTCATTCGTAATTTTTATTTTAGTATTATCCTTCTTTTTATTATCCTTGTTTTTCTGTGTGTAGTGTGGATGTTACCATGGTTGATTTAATAAATAATTTTATAATTTCAAGCCTCAATGCGTCTTAATTACAGCAACATCTTTCTTTTCTCTCTTGTAGGATGTAGGTAGAAATATAAATACATAAAAGAACACGAATTTGTCATTGCATCTTTCTGTTTGTTTGCTTAAAGAAGGTAGATTTCCAGGGAGGTGCTGAGTTTGTTTGTTTTTCTTCTGAAAATAGGGCAGTAGGCCAAATAAGTTTGGGAACATAGGGAGGGTGGGCTGGAGAGCCAATGAAGAACTGTGTGCCATGGAAGACACAGGCCTGTTTAAATACAGGGGGAGTGGACCTGAGTGAAGCCTGGAGGCTCAGTCAGGTCTGCCCCTCCTCCAGTCACCCGCCCGCTAAGCCTGCCTGCCATTGGCCAATTCAGCAGGCAGGCTGAATTCAAATTTCCCAGCCAGCGGAGAGGAAGGCAGTCCTTGTCATGGAACTCCAGGTGAGGTGGAACTTTCCTGCAAGGCCACCAAACCTTGTAATTAGGTAAGCAGATATCTCAAGCAGGAAAGGGTTTTATTATTATTTGTTATCAGCTGAAGCACCCTGGACAATATTTAGAAAGGTGGCCATTTTCATTTCTGTGAAGTGTTTCAGTGTTGGATGTTTCTGCTTTTTTCTTACCAGTGTGCCTTTAAACCATCTGCTTCAGCAGAAATACCTACAAATTAAAGCCAGTTTCTCTCTCTCTCTCTCTCTCTCTCTCTCTCTCTCTCTCTCTCTCTAATATGGTACATGATTTGTTACAGCAATCTTCTTTTGGATTCTTTCACTAAAATGAAACCTTGAAATGAGCCTCTTCCAAGAATAATATTAAACTTTATTAGAAGTTTAAACGGCATCTTATATAGCACTGAAGTGAAATGTGAAATCCTGACTCTCCTAAAAGTTAGTGGACTAGAAAATTAAGTAAACTGTAGTTTTCTCTGCTTCAATTAGCTAGCATTGTGAGACCTATTATTCCCATGAAAAGATCTATTTAATACAAAGATCTCCACCATGAATTAAATGTGGTCCATTATGCAGATCATTCATTCTTCTGCTGTGTGCGTTTTATTTAAAAATAATTCTGGACACTCTATTCAGGCTCTTTTTCACGTGATTACCTGCATCTTTATATTCCTTTAATGCAGGAATCTGTAGCCCTCCATCTCTTCTTGGACTACTTCTCCCATCATCCCTGAACATTGGTTACACAATCAGAGGCTGATGGGAGTTAGAGTCCAACAACATCTGCTGGGTCACAGGTTCTCTTCTCCATTAAATGGAGGAAAAGCCATAAGCCATGGGCTCCAGCATTCATTGCAAGTAAACAAAATGTGGTAT
Source organism: Podarcis siculus (assembly GCA_034642415.1). Classification (NCBI taxonomy): domain Eukaryota; kingdom Metazoa; phylum Chordata; class Lepidosauria; order Squamata; family Lacertidae; genus Podarcis; species Podarcis siculus. The sequence continues at coordinate 779,241 of JAXCMG010000169.1, forward strand.
CAAAGAAGCATGCTTTACAATGCAACTGACTCTGAGAGCATTAAAATTTGATGGGGATTTCTCTTGGTTGAATGCTACAATTTTATACAGTTGAATTTCGCCCATATTTTATTGTGTAATCCGCCAAGTGGTACTGCCACTAAGCATCAGTATATTTCAGTATGATTTCCATCATTGACATATGTTGGTGGATTTTACTTCTGAAAAGTGCCGCCATCACACCCCACACCCTCAAAAAAGCAGTTTTGCTGGGATAATTTCAGGGAAAAGGGATCATCTCCACTTTGAATTAAAATTAAAGGAATTGCATTTTTACTTTGCAAGGACTAAATTGTTCATATAGTGAGTAATTATGTAAGATGGGGTAGTCAACCTTTTTATACCTACCGCCCACTAATGCATCTTTCTTGTTGGTAAAATTTCGATGGAAGGGGGATTCAACTTGTGCTGTAGAACCCCCTACTGCCCACCTAGAATCCTGAAACACCCACTAGTGGGCAGTAGGGACCAGGCTGACAACCCCTGATGTAAGATAAACATGTAATTAATTTAGGCCTGATATCATGAAGGGCAAATGGGGCTTGTCAACCTGGGAAGCTAGCCCATTTAGGAGAAGAATGGCTCTGATCCTAAACCTTCACTGCCTTGGGGAACATCTTCAGGAATATATCTATCTATCTTGTACCCCACCCATCTGACTGGGTTGCTCCAAGAGTATACCCAACCCAAATCTGGAGTGGAGTCCTAAAATGTTTGGATGGCCCATTTTCTGCCTACTTCTGGCAACTCCTGCTGTCAAGTTGGTGCTAAAACTATTGCTCTGCTTTCCTTTGGACCACGTGAGTGAGTTTGAGAGGGAGGTATTGTCATCTAGGCAGCCCAGGACTTCCATATACACTGCCCAGGCTTGTGCCCTGGGGCGGTCACTACAGTGCTGTTAACACAGCAGTTTGACTTCACCCCTGGAGGCACACTCTATTGTCCTTTGAAGCAGATGGATGCCAACAAAAAAAGAAATACTAGTAGACATAATTGGGTTGTTGTAGTTTAGAAGACTCCAGTGTCGATCAACCAGAACATTCTGCGATATACTGGATGAGGCAGATACATACACTTAGAACTAAGGAACAAAGTGCAATTTTTTCCAGTACAAATCTGCAAAGTAATAGTTCCATGGACACACATGTAAGTAAAGGGTTCACATAGGAAGTTGCATTATACTAAGTGAGACCACCAGTCTATCCAACACAGTATTGTCTACATTGCATGGCAGCAGCACTCCTGGGCTTCGAGCAGCAGTTCTCTCCCAGCCTTCTTTGGAGATGCCAGGAATTGAACTTGGAACATTTGACATGCAGCACAGATACTCTACCACTGAGCTTTGGAGGGACGTTGGTGGCGTTGTGGTCTAAACCACTGAGCCTCTTGGGCTTGCCAGTCAGAAGGTTGGCGGTTCAAAGCCCCATGACGGAATGAGCTCCCATTGCTCTGTCGTAGCTCCTGCAAACTTAGCAGTTCGAAAGCACACCAGTGCAAGTAGATAAATAGGTACCGCTGTGGTGGGAAGGTAAATGGCATTTCCGTGTGCTCTGGTTTCCATTATGGTGTTCCATTGCACCAGAAGTGAATTAATTATGTTGGCCACATGACCCAGAAAGGTCTGTGGACAAATGCCGGCTCCCTTGGCCTGAAAGTGAGATGAGTGCTGCAACCCCATAGTCACCTTTGACTGGACTTAACCATCCAGGTGTCCTTTACCTTTACCATTGAGCTATAGACTTTCCCCACAAGCATATCTGGCAACACCCTCCCCATATGAACCTCTGTGTCTAGAGGGGGATAGATTTTAAAGGGTCCTAGTGATTTCAGTAATCAGTAATTGGAAAAGAAAGAAGTATTATGTCATTGATAAGTAAATGAATTCTCAGCTGTAATAAAGAACTGCAGTCTCTCTCTCTCTCTGTGTGTGTGTGTGTGTGTGTGTGTGTGTGCATGGGTTAAAGAAAGCACAGCAGTATTCTCAGCAACTCTGTATGAATGCAAACCTTGCTCGTATGGTCTTGAACCAATGGATTCAATTTCATTCATGGCATACACACACACACACTTTTATTGTACTATACAAACACCAGCTACCTCACAATTGAATTTACATAAAACTGGATGAAAAATAACCTACCAATCATCCTAAAGTAGGATTCGTTAATTTAACTCTGCAAATCAGTTTGAAATTTGTATCACTGCCATAAATTGCCTTCTGATGAGAATGAGTGCTCATTACTCAAACATATGCACTAATCCAATATCGTTTGTAACATCGTACAAGAACAAAAAGCTAGCTACCAGAAAATATCATTACTGAAGAGATGCTTACTGGTTGTAGATGAGTCACCTTCAAGTCATCTATGGGATCCACATTTTGATTAGAACCTGGATATGTAGGCCACTTTGAAGTGGCTTAGAAAGTTGTCTGAGAGTGAAACTCTGCCAATGAAAGCCAATGAACTTTACGTACCAAGAGAACAGTATCATAACAAGAAACAAGAAAACCAAAAAACAAATCCAGATCAGGAATTTCCACCCACTAGGAACATTTGTCACTAACTGCTCATAATAAAAGTTTTTTAAAGATTTTATCTAATTCTTAGAAACCGTCATGCCACATTTTACCATCAATGGAAATTATTATCAATTTTTTATAGATTTAGCATATTTATTTATTGTTGATACTTTTAAAATATGAAATTCATTTTTGTGTTATATTTTGATAAATTACGTTTTCTTCTGTTGACTATCATTCCGGCATTTTGTATTAATTACGCAATTTCTCTCTTTGTTGTTTACCTCTTAAGATTCCCTCAAGAAAGAAAGAAAAATCAAGATAAAAGCAATAACTGAAAGGAAAATGAAACTCAATGGTATTGTTAATAAACCATTTTAGATTCTTTTAAATATATGACATTAGGATGATGAAATCCTTGCTAACACATGTAGACTAGCTCATTAATTTGCTCCCACAAGGATTGTGCTAATTAAGAGACTTTACTGAGATGAGCAGGGTCTAAAATAAAGATAAAATCTTCCCCAAATGATCATGTGTCACTTGAAACATTTTAGTTGCTAGAATAGAGATGACTAGTTAAATTAAAGTGAGTGCATTTTCTTTTGCTGCTGCTATATCTTTGGTGCTCTGTCCCCTTGCAATCTGAGACAGAAACAACTGCCAATTCAATTTCAAGACCAAGTTCCAGAATAATCATGGAGGTGATTTTGTGTTTGTTTTAAATCTCTGTCCATGTTAGATGATATTCATTGGTAGGGTTGTCATATGTCGGAAATTTGCCGGAAATATACAGAATAGTGCATTTGGCAGCAGTGTTCAGGCAAAAATTGGCTGGATTTATGGCAACCTTATCATTGACATATCCTGGCAGTGAGAGAGGTTGCGGCTCTCCATATACTGTTGTACTACAACTCCTCTCATGCTTGACTTCTGCCCATGTTGGCTGCAGCAGCTCCAGAGTATCTGAAGCACGACAAGTTCCCCATCACTGTTTTAGAAGTTTTTATACTGGATTGTCACTTAAATTTTCCTAATATGAAATGCTGAGTTGACTTTGGGGTTGCTGCACAGGAGAAGCATCTGATGAACTTTGTGTGTTGGGGAGAGTTTTGATGGCGGAATTAATTGGGTTTTTTGTGGGGGTGGGGAGGGGTCATAGATCCTAAGGCTGTGACTCACAGAAAACATTTGCACAGGTTCACAGTTAATCTGTACAGTGGATGTACAGATTGCTGAGAATCCTTCTCTTAAAGGGAGAAGTTTGGATGCAGATGGGCTTGCCGATCAGAAGGTTGGCGGTTCGAATCCCCGCAACGGGGTGAGCTCCTGTTGCTCTGTGTCAGCTCCTGCCAACCTAGCAGTTTGAAAGCATGCCAGTGCAAGTAGATAAAATGTACCACTGTGGAGGGAAGGCAAACGGTGTTTCCATGTGCTCTGGTTTCCATCGCAGTGTTCTGTTGCACCAGAAGCAGTTTAGTCCTGCTGGCCACATGACCTGGAAAGCTGTCTGTGGACAAATGTCGGGTCCCTCAGCCTGAAAGTGAGATGTGTGTCACAACCCCATAGTCGCCTTTGACTGGACTTAACCATCCAAGGGCTCCTTTACCTTTACGTTTTTAAACTGGTGACCATGGATAATCAGCAACTGAGAGAAACAGGAGCCATTTCTCTCCCAGCAGATTTTAGCAGTGCCCACCAGTATTTCTTAAAGTGGATGGGTGTGTTTCATGTACTTTGCCTCACAGTGGTTTCCTGAGCCTTATTTAGGTGGGAGGAACTCAGGAAAAAGGGGTTTTAGTGTTCGCGCTGGTCTCCCCCACTTCCCAAACAAACCCACTCTTGTGGTAAGGAGGAAGAAATGGTAGGAGGAGCCTGCTAGAAAAATAAAGGTTTTTATAGGCTTAATCATAAAGGACTGGATATGGCTGAGTGCATTTGCTCAATTCATTGAATAAAATCACATAGAACATTGAATGAATCCCAACAGGAAATAATTCTCATTAGCATCCTTACTCACTTTTAGTTAGAGTGTCTGGAGTATTTGTCCTTTGGGGGGGAAATCAAAGTGCAACATGCACTTTGGTTGGTGCTTGAAGAAGACACAACTGCCTCACATCATTTGCCATATTTGTATATGCCACCCCAATAAATTTGATGGAGGTATTGGCCTGGATGAGGGGCATTCTCTATGGTAGCCATTAGTTAAGAAATTCCCTCCCTACAAAGGTCCATCTGGCACCTTCACTATACAAATTACTTCTCTTTACCCTGGATTTTGACACCTGAAATGTGACCTTTCATGATCCACTGTATTTCTGTGACTGTAACCTGTTTTATCTATTTGTAAAATGGAATTTTAAATTGCACAGTGATAATAACAATAGTATCCTTCTCCCTAAAGTTAAGAGTACATGGAATAGGGATATTATGACTTTGAGCTACGGTAATTAAGATGCTTGGAGCCTGATGTTTGCAGTACACTAAACTATCATGTCCAGCAGGCTGGACTATTATGAAACACCTCTGCTATGATTCCATGTCATTCCTTTTATTGGTGGACTGTCTAAATCTTTTACACATTCTACAGAAATACTGCTTCTAATTATGGAGATGGCATTGTCTCTTTTGTAGATAAGAATGCACCAACTTTTGCAGTAAAGCTGGATTAAAATCCCTCTGCTTTTACACTTGAATGGCAAAATTTAAACACCCTCCTTCATATTTAATAACTCTGCAGGGGATAACTGAATTCTTAGTTTAAAATGTTTGGGCAACAGCTTCTGAACTTTGGCAGAGAGCAGAGTTTTAAATGAGCCTTTTGTTTCTTTCTTACATAAGCCTCTTTTCATTTGTATCAGACCTGTTGAAACTGGCTGATAACTTGACAGCCATTCAGAGACAGGCTGCAAATGGTATGAACTGACAACAAAGTGATTTGGACGGCTTCTGATATATTTCCCAACCTACTACAGCTGGCTGAAAGGTTCCAGCAGGTTCCAGATATCTGGGGTTAAACTAGGTGAAAAGGGTTTGAAACATTTTTGAGCTTGCTGGAGCAGTGATAATAAATGTTGCTTTCCATATAACCCCTTGTTTGCAGCAGGAAAACACACACACACAAACCTGGAACACTTTGTTGGATGTATACAACTTCTCCAATTATTGATTTCAATTGTCCCAGCTGTCCTTATTTAGGAGGAGCAGTTTTGTTTTTCTGAACCATCTCTTCCCGACACTGTGATAATCCTCTGAGGCCTTTTTTCTGTCCCTCTTCCACAAGAGGCCAAGAGGGTGGCAACATGAGAGCAGACCTTTTCTGTGGTGGCTCCCCTGTTGTGGAATGCTCACCCCAGGGAGGCTCTCCTGGCACCTTTGATACATATCTTTAGGTGCCAGGCCAAAAAAAGCCTCTTCTCCCAGGCTTTTGACTAATTAAACAATCTATGGCTGTTAAAAAGACATAGCATCTTAAAAAGTAGAGACATCACCTTGCTGACAAAGGTACATATAGTTAAAGCTATGGTTTTCCCAGTAGTGATGTAAGGAAGTGAGAGCTGGACCATAAAGAAGGCTGATCGCCAAAGAATTGATGCTTTTGAATTATGGTGCTGGAGGAGACTCTTGTGAGTCCCATGGACTGCAAGAAGATCAAACCTATCCATTCTGAAGGAAATCACTGGAAGGACAGATCGTGAAGCTGAGGCTCCAATACTTTGGCCACCTCATGAGAAGAGAAGACTCCCTGGAAAAGACCCTGATGTAGGGAAAGATTGAGGGCACAAGGAGAAGGGGACGACAGAGGACGAGATGGTTGGACAGTGTTCTCGAAGCTACTCACTTGAGTCTGACCAAACCGTGGGAAGACAGGAGTGCCTGGCATGCTCTGGTCCATGGGGTCACGAAGAGTTGGACACGACTAAACGACTAAACAACAACAACAATGGCTGTTTAAAGAGGGGGGTAGGGAAGGTTGTTGTTTTTGTTTCACTGTTATGTATGATTGTGTTTTTATATTGCAAACTTCCCTGTGATCCTTGGATGAAGACGGGATAGAAATTTAACAAATAATAATAAATAATTATCCCTGGTAAATCGCTGCTCCTATATTCCTTAGGAGGAGATTTTGAAAATGTCATTCAAAATTGTTGTTGTGAATTGCTCATGATGCATCCTTTCTGTTCTTCTGCCTCCTGAAAGCTGTAGTAAACCAACATTAGAATTTCCCCATGATACCTACTGCCTCTGCTCCCAACAGAGCATCACCCTGGAGATCGACTTTTGCTGGGTGTGCCTTCACTATTATTACACTTTCCTTTGTCATCTGCTACCTTGTAAGCAATGAGGAGAGGGGGGGGAGAGAGAGAGAGAGAGAGAGAGAAGACTAGTGATGGCAAGGGTTGAGGGGGGGGAGAGGGGGGCAGTCCAGTGACAGGAGGGAGAGCAAGCCATAAAGAAGGAAGACCCAGAAATTAAGAAAGAGATTGAGAGAGAGAAGGAGGGTCAAGGAATTGGTGGAAGGACAAGGAGGAGGGGAAGCAACTTTGCCAAAGGCCACCTCAAGCTTGGAGTCTACTTTTGCCCCCCCCCTCCAGTCCATGTGCTTTCGAATCCATCAATTATACATTCATAGGAACACTTCTATCAGAACTGCAATAACTGCAGAGTCAAGGTCACTCTGAAGTTGAGTGACATTATCCTCAAGATATGCAACCAAGTAGCCTGCTAGTGCTCCAGGTGTCCCCACCACCACCACTACAATGGGAGTCAGCAATCTCTAGACCATCTGAAATGTATTCTTCAAGAAGCCTCCAGAGAAGTGGGTGGAATTTGTGAAGTGAGCAAGAACTTGTCAGGAGATGGGCAAATGGGACATGAAAGCCCAGTCCTGTTTTATGAACAATTTTTAGATTTCTGTTCTAAGATTTTAACTAGACCAATCCAGCTTTATTTGCCTAGCATTCTATGACCTACAATGGATGAGGAGAAGCCTCACATATAATAATCCATAGCTGGCCTGTACTGCTGCAGGTGTGGGAATCAAATGTCTGAATGTTGGCCCACATAAAATATTTGTTAGCCTAGAAATCTTTCTTGGCAGGGGAAAAAGCTAGCCTGGAACTGCCTGACTGGCACATTTGTTTCATAGGTTGTTTAGGAAGCATTTTGTGTGAAAATACTTTACATTCAAGCATTCCATTCCCCACCTTCATTCTGAAATGGTACTGCCCAGTGAATAATATATCATGTGGGGCTTCAGCTTCAGTGTTTTATCTCTTTAGGTTGAGAGTACAGCCCTAATCGTCAAGCAGAATTCCCTTCAGAGCTGGAACAGATTTGCATATTCCTTCCAAGAGGAACGAAAGGTCTGCAAGGCTAAAGAGAGAGTCAGTTATGTGGCTGAGATAATATGCAAACACATCTGGCTGCTCTTTTTGGCTTCTCCTTCTTGTTATTAGACTGCCTTTCCTCTCATAAATCTATCACCCTACAGAATGTCTGAATAATTCCTACCAATACAAAACACATATATGAAAATTTATCTTATGGAAATAAAGGCCAATAACAATAGCAACAACATAGCTGAAAATTTATATCCAGCCAAACAATAAACCTTTTCCTCCCCTGCTCTTTCTTTGACAGTGAAAAATAAAAGAGGAAGGGTATGAACTTCCCAATTTGTTCCTAAAGCAAGCTGAAGGTGAACTAGAGAAATCATCTCAAATATGTTTGAATAGTTCCTCACCCCACTCTGTCTCCTCTATTTGACTTAGTACCTTATCACTGAGATGAGCTTTCCTCAAAGAAACATTTCTTTTTATATATATATATATATATATATGCTTTCGTAGATTTTCACGGGTACAGGAATGCAGGTTTTGGTGTCC
>JAXCMG010000169.1:787698-884874 GCA_034642415.1 Podarcis siculus
CCCCAACTTTTACACGGGAAGACACCCGAGGACACCAAAACCTGCATATATATATATATATATATATATATATATATATATATATATATATGGCTGTTGTCATGCTGCAGTTTCCATGACCACCAATAGGTGGCCCCACCAATTTCAGCATGACAACAGAATGGCAGGCAGAGAATGAACAAGCTGGTGATAAGTGGCTCTGAAATGCCTTTAGGGCTTTGGCAACAGAGGAGCTTGCTGAACCTCTATCTGAAGTGCTTCCTTCCTCTGCAAAATGTGGCTGCAGCAAGGTTTAATGGAGTGGGAAGGTGCTTCTGTGAGTGATTTACCATTAAACTATGTGAAGTATCACCCCCTCCTTTTAAACGATGTGGGGCTTCTGGTGATCTGGGAAGGAAGGGGGAGAGGATTGGGGTGAGCTGTGAGGAAAGAAGGAAGAGACATTAGGGCAAGCTGTGATAGGATACATGAGGAGGTAGGTGATGTCTAAAGGGGAAGATTGGTCAGGAGTGGTGTAAGTGGGCTTGGCAAAGGGGCTGGAGGGTAGGGGGGCTTAGTGAGCAGAGCAAGCTGGGCTATCCATCGCTGGTATCAACATATAATAGCAATAATGTTGGCAAATTTTGCAACAGAATGTTCAGCAGTTAAATTTTTTTCAACTGGTGCACCCATCACACTCTCAAAATTCAAAATATACCCACTAGTGCAAAAAGGTTGGCAACCCCCGAGGAAGAGCACTGCAGGGGCAAAAGCCAAGGGAAAAGGAAGTTAATGTCCTGCCAGCTCTCCATGGGGTAGCCTTTTCAAACATTCTCACATTTTGCCGCTATAGCGTGTTTTACCAATACACACACAAACAAATGTAGCCGTTCTGAGCCATTGATTTTCTGACCCTACCAAACGCCTCCCCCCCAAAGAACATATGCAATTTCTGAGTTAATCTAGGGGGAGCTGCAGAATAGTCACCCATCTGTAATCAGCATTAGCATCTTGAAATGAGCTGGGAGATGGACTGGAAACCAACGTGAAATCTTCCAGGTAGTGGAAAGGAAATACGATCTCTGAATCTAGTCCCAGGTAACAGTCGGTTAAATCCTGATAGTGAATATGATGCGATAGCTACTGTGCCACGTGCAATATAATATGATTAGCTATGTTTGTTCGTAGCAGGATTACAAAAGAACTAAATGAAAAGTCAGAGGTGGCATCAATACTTTCGGGAGAAAGGGACAAAAGTGGAGACACATTCACTGCAGCAAATAAAAGCAAAACTCCCATTGATTTGGAGACTGTGAAGTAGGATATGCATTTGAAGTGAGCTGTATATCTTTGGCACCCAAATTACTCTGAAATCTCCAGGCTCCTCAGATTTGAATAGAAGTGTTGTGTCATACTATCAAAGGAAAAGAAATTACAAAGTCTTTTAACTTTCAAGCAGTTAACAGGGGCTGCTAAGACTCTCTATAGGCTTAAGGAAGTGTTTGCCTTTGGAGCGAGATTATATTTTATAGTGACTTAGTTTCAGTAATCTTAAAAAACCGAGTCCTTAGTGTCTGAAGCGAGAAAGTGTTTCCTTTCACTGACCTTCTAAAACAGCAACATTTTAAGCACTCGCTTCTGCCTGGTATAAATGGGAGCTTTAGTCTCTGTTATCTATAAGGATTTTTTTTTATATTTTAGAAAAATAGTGTTGGATTTTGCCTGGGATTAAGCGAACATAAAAGGAGATTAGCTGTGGCAGCCGAAGACTCCTGAACCCTCTTTTTTTTGTGTGTGTGTACACAGTCTGCTTCCAGGAGTCTATTGTGGATATGATGGAGAATCTATTCCACTTGAATTAATATGGTCTTTCTGAAATCCTCCGCTGTCTCCACATAGTCCCTGTTAAGCAATTATTTTGGCTTCTGTTTTGTTCAGATTATGGAGTGCCTCTTTTAGAGCTGCTTCACTTCTCATTCAATGTAAAGACAGAAGATGCCTCTTCTAACCTTAGAAGGGAGATGTAGCTTAACAAGCAAAACAAAACAAAACTGTGTAACATACCTATTTCCTTGGTGGAAATCTGTAGATGGTTAAAATAGTTTGGAAGTAGTGCACTTTACAGGTCCAGTTCGGAACAAGACATGCACATTATGCAAGACATTTAGGCTTTGGTTTTAGAAAGGGGTATTGTATCCCACATCCCACAATATACTTTTTTTTTTTTTTTGCAAGAATGTAAGTATATTTAGTATTAAGGTAAAGGGACCCCTGACCATTAGGTCCAGTCGTGGCCGACTCTGGGCTTGCGGCGCTCCTCTCTTTATTGGCTGAGGAGCCGGCGTACAGCTTCCAGGTCATGTGGCCAGCATGACTAAGCCGCTTCTGGCAAACCAGAGCAGCGCACGGAAACACCGTTTACCTTCCCGCCAGAGTGGTACCTATTTATCTACTTGCTTTTGAACTGCTAGGTTAGCAGGAGCAGGGACCGAGCAAGAGGAGCTCACCCCGTCACGGGGATTCAAACTGCCGACCTTCTGATCGGCGAGTCCTAGGCTCTGTGGTTTAACCCACTGTGCCACCCGTATCCCTATTTAGTATTATTGATGGCTAATTGATATAACATGATTGGTGTATTAGCTGATGGGGTAAAGAAGAAGAAGATGCAAATTGTGTACATGCTTTCCCCCCGTGGTGCTGCTTTTTAGTGATGGGCAAGGAGATAATAGAATTGTAGAGTTGGAAGGTACCCCAAGGTTCATCTAGATTTGAAAGTACCCCAAGGGTCATCTAGTCCAACCCCCTGCAATGCAGCACTCTCAACAAACAGGCCCCCCATACAATTTGAAACCACACTGGACCCTACTTGGCTTTGCAAATGTGCTCTGCACAACAAAGCCTCTCTTCCTCCCAGAGGGGATGTGTTGTGAGCGGGAGCCATTCCCGCGTCAGCAGGGTGGGTGTATTCTGTCCCCTGCATCATTTTCCTGGCTGCCGCGCCACGGCTGTCAGGCCAGCCAATAGGGTTGGCTTGGGGGCGGGGTCTAGCCACATTCAAGAAGCCGCGACAGCCCCGCACCTCATTCTGTTTCCTGGAGTCGTCAGATCTGTCCGATGCCCTGCTGGTGGCTAAGACCATGGCACGACCCCCGGTGACATCAGGGGAAGCTTCCAGTTGTATTTGCATCAACAAGCTCCTCCCACTGATTGTTAACCTTCAAATGACCCCCCGCTGTGTAGGGTGGGGTCATATATAAGTTGTTTGATCCAACGCCTAAGCCAATACCACTCACATGCCATAACCAATAAAGTCGTGGCCATCTTTATCCCATTAACCTAAAATACATGTGTCCTTGTGTCTTACTTGCACCTACGCGGGTTGCAGGTCCTCGACTCACAATAAGCAACACGTCGGCTAATAATATACTGACAATATTTTTATAACACTATCCTACAAACATGAGTTGATGGGTGCTCCAAACGTCGCAATAGGGTGATCTCAGCACAGCAGCAGACAGTAAAGTTCTTCCAGAACGATGAACTATTTCAATGATAAATCTTCACCATCAAATTGATAGTCCCCAAAGGTACATCAAATGGCCATGGATCACTAAAAAGTGTTGTAGGATATTGACTGTGGAAAGGCATTCTGCCTCCATTTCAGTGATCTTTGACAGTGACTTGCCACTCCTACCATTCCTGTTCTTGGAACATTTATTTGATTCTTATTAGTTTGTGACTCCATGCACATATTATATGTCTTCTGCTTATGAATTCTGAAACAGTATAGTGTTATAAAAATATTGTCAGTATATTATTAGCCGACACATTGCTTGTTGTTGTTCAGAGTGTTCTTTTATTGCAACACAGGGGATTTTCTTTGGTGTATAATTTTGCAAATGTGCTAGCAGATTTGTTGCTGGAAGGCTAGCTCTCAATTGGTGTCAGCAGTGTGGTAGTGGAGTACTGAAGGTTCAATCCAGCAGCTTCATTTGTACTGATTTCAGGGTTGGGAAATTCCTCTTCTGGGGGTCTTGGAAATCAACTGCCAGCTCTGGGCTAGATTAGACAGTGATGAGATAGTACTGTATAAGGTAATTTCATGTGTTCATGTCCTTGTTAGAATTCCTGCTCCATGATTGCAGTCATGGGATTGTTGTATTTCACATGATGGTGTATGTTTTGACTCCACAAAGTGAGAAGTGACGGAGATGGGATGTTTGTGTTACTGTGTTCTGTGAAGTGGGACTATTGTCCTTTGTTCATTCTCTTTGCTGTCTGATGCTAGAGAGAGGAGCCATGTTGCAGTGCTCCGTGTGTGTTTATATGTAAATAAAGTAGATTAGCCAAAATGCTGAGTTGCTGGGGTCTGTTATGCAAGCTGCGAAGACTCTGCGGATCCCTAAGTGTGCCGATGTCTGTTGGCATCGGTCGCTGTGATGTTCGGGCTGAAGAAAGCTTTTGAAGCTCCCGAATGATCGACCAGGAGGGAGAGAACATGCCAGTCGGGCATGTGTTTCTGCCAGAGTCCTATTCGAGTGTAAGACGATCTCCTGACAGCCCTCTGGGGTTATCCTGGGATCAATTTATGTTTCATTCTTTTGGGAAAGGAATTCATAGGATCAGACTCATAGCTTACTACATTTTAAAAAATTCTAACATCACTTTAGGCTGGAAAAAAAATGGGAGGGGGGAAGCAACTTTCTCAACTTGTTATAGACTTCTGCCAATGCCTGTTGCTTTTTGACCTCTACTATTGTACCAATAACCTCTCCAGGAAGATCAGAAAGCCCGTTCTCAGATGAATTCCCTGGTGCCTCAATTCATACTGTTAACAAAAGACACTGTGCAAACAAACAAATTGGAAGCTGCATTCCTGGGGCAAGATCAATAACAGAAGTGTTTTCTTATTTCATGTACAAACATACTGTAGCACATTCATGTTTACTAATCTTACCAGTATTACTTAAAGTACACTTTGGTGGCAGAAATAGACTTGTGTCACTTGGCAGTAGGTTTGAGTTGGCTTGAAACTGCCTGCAAGATAAATTTTATTCTTTAGCGACTTCACCGCTGTATTTCCATCCTACCGTTTGCCAGCATTTGCAAAAGAAACGTACAAAAGAATAAAGCGGAAAACATATAGTTTGTATCATCCTTACATCCCACAAGCTACTTCTACTTCTGCACTGTCAAAATTTTGTTTCATTATCACTGTTGTCATCATATGCAGGCTGGATTTTTCATTTAACAAACCCACAAAGTGGCTTACTTGATAAAAGGATCACGCAAGTCCAAAAAGATGCCTCCCTTTTCTTAATTTACCTTGCACCCTCTGGGGCAGCCTGCTGGTTTGTGGAACATGCTGAATCTCCCCCCCGAGACACTTCTAAGGGCAGCATTTTGACATTAGTTGAAAGACTGGGCCAGAATTTCAAAGGGCCTGACTTTAGAAACTATTTGGAGTTTAACCAGGTATTTGACATGCTCTGTTGGAGAGGAAGGCTACTTGCAGTACTCTACACTCAAGCAATACATTCAAGAAGACTGATATTAGTTTGTGCATATTAGCTGAACTTCAAGGCCGAAGCCTGGTATGTGGGTATTTTTATAGCTATTTAATCTCAACCTCTCCAGTCTTCCCAGTCCCCCACACAGCCACATTCTGTCTTCTTCCAACTGACCTTCTCTGGTTGTCCCATTCCATGTCCCATTCAACCCCTGCTTCTTACATGCCCTCCAACATTTCTCCAATGAATGTCCTATTCCATAACAATAACAACAACAACAACAATTTTACTATTTATACCCTGCCCACCTGACTGGCTTGCCCCAGCCACTCTAGGTGGCTTCCAACATATATAAAAACATAATAAAACATTAAAAACTCGCCTATACAGAGCTGCCTCCAGATGGCTTGGGCACTGGTTAACTCCATACCCTCCAACATTTCTCTGATGCAAATAGAGACGTGCTAAGGAAAAGCAGGACATTCCGGAATCAAATCAGAAACTGGGGTGGCTTCTGTAAATCCGGGACTGTCCCCAGAAAATAGGGACACTTGGAAGGTCTGTTCTTATACTTAACCTTCTCTCACAACAGGTTCATACTGAACATATGCAAGGGACACACCTATGAACTCTCACCAAATAATATCGGCCACATACAAAAATGCCTTTTCAATAAAAGCTACAAACATGTCACACAACTAATGGGTGTGACACATACCAGATGTTTCCTAAAAGACACAAAACAAACAAACAAGCAGAGATGTCTCCCCCTAAAAAAAAATCCTTACTCCAAAATGTCACCTGACAACTTCCAAAAGCCATTCATCCCATGTCTAATTTATTCCCAAAATAAGCTATTTCTTGCCCTTACTGTTCCAAAGTTGGCACAGACCTTCCTCAAATGTACCTCTTCTACACTGCCATCTTTCAAATCTATACAGTAACTATAAGCTGTAGAACATACTGCCCCCAATTTCTCATCACACAAACACACCAAGTGTTTTTGGGACAGTATTCACCTTTTTTTCTTCTTCGATGCCCTTGACAGCCATTTTGTGCTGGTACACACAGTAGTTTTATTATGGGTACCAGCAACTCATTTTCCCCCCAAAGAAAGACAGCAATGTGTGTGTGTTTTCAAATTTAAAAAGCAGTTCATAAAAATGCAGCAAAATCAACAAAAACAAATAACCTCAGCAGGCCAAAGGTCTGTCTAAAGGAAGGTGTACTCCGGTCAACAGAAGTTCAGCAGTAATAAGCTGTTGGGTGGGATATAAGCCCTATTAAGTCATTCAAAAAAACACTGTATAATTGTTTTTTGAAATGTAGAGCTAACGTTTGTATTTGTGGTAGCATTCTTATCTAAGAATTTATTGTTTATTATCTAATTATTTATTGACACTCGCAAGACAAAATGGCACATTAAAAATTGCCTCTGAGCATACACAGATTTTATTCTCTCTTTTCGTCAAAATGAAAGGGCTGAAAGAACTCAAAGCACCCTTTATTTGTGATTGGTTCCTAATATCTTTAGATAGCTCACTGACTAACATTTGTGCCTTGCACACTGAAGCTTCGCTGCCTAGAAAAGGTGGAGGTGGGAGTTCAGTTTCTATACTTTTTGTTTGTTTGGTTGGTTTTTTAAAAAACAAAGACAAAACAAACCGCAACAACAACCCTGAGGGCATTTCACCCCACATTTCAAGATAATGATCCATTTTTTGTATACATTTAAAAACATTTTTCTGCTCTCCAGGCAACCCATAAAGGGGTTGGGAAGGCAAAGAATTTCTGCTGCTGGTCTTGTCTAACTTTTCTTTCCCCTTTTGAACCAGCCATTTTTGCTGCAAAAAAATACTAGGCTCTTTCAAAAGCTGTCAAAATGTAAACAAATTGACTGTGCGCCACTGAGCTTCATTTATAAGTATGCTTGCAGTGGGCGAAAAGTCAAAGTTTGGAATAAATCAATATCAAACCATGTAGGTGGCTTTGCAATGAGTAAAATTCCTTAGAGCCATATTTTGATCTCTCTTCAAAGACCAAGCGAACCGGACAGATGCACACACACACCATCAGAGGAGGCGGGTAAACTGGAATGCAAAACTCCAAAGATTTAAAATGGTACTAAATTGCATTCACATTGCATTGTTCCTGCACTTCTTGCTGCAACATTCCCATGACAATTGGTTCAGGCAGCCATCTTACTGCTGGCTCTTCAATAACCTTGCGGATTTACGATTGGTGCAAAACCCCTCTGAGAAATTTGTCATTTTGTTGAAACCACTTTTGGCTTCCTTTGAAATTCCTCCCACAGAGGCCCCTCTGCCCTCACTTCACATCTCACTGGAAGTGAAATCTGGGGACAGAGTTGAGATGTCTGGAAAACTCAACAGAAATTGCACTAGTCGCACAAACACTGCTTTGACTTCACTCGAACAAATTTGTGGCTGTGTCCGTGAGGGGGGTGACTTCATGAATTCCTATCACGCTAACCCATTTGTAGCCAAAAAAGTAGCTTTTCTAAATCGGGATTTTTAAAAATGTCCTTAACATGCTGCTTTAAATTGAGATTGAATCTGGACCAGTGGTTCCCAACCTATTTTTGGCCATGCCCCACCTAAGCATCTCTAAAACCCTGATGCCTGCCCCCCTGTGATGTTTAATTCTTATTATTCAAAAAGTGAACTCCTATTCACATGGAGGAAGCCTAAAAGGCCATTAACTTGGTCTAAAAAAGCTTCCAAATTGCCCCCCTTAAAAATCAAATTGCCCCCCCTGTGGGGTGTGTGCCCCATCTTGTGATCTAGACCCTGTTGTCCACAAGATTGGGTGTGGTTACTTGATATATGCTTGAAAACTTTCCCCCTAAATCTGGTCTATGCATGTACCTACCTGCACATGCCTCAGGTGAATGAAGAACAACAATTGTGATTGTGTTCTTGGTACACAGCCACTCACAACATCATCAGGCAGATGTGGATACATACAGTCCCCATTACTAGGACTGCCTACATCTGTTTTTATCTGTGTTCTTCTTCTCTTTGGATGAGCACATTCCAGAAAACAAGGAAGTTGCTTTTCAGCCAGAACATCCACCATTCAGAATGTTTGCATATACAGTGGTACCTCGGGTTACATAAGCTTCAGGTTACATACGCTTCAGGTTACAGACTCCGCTAACTCAGAAATAGTGCTTCAGGTTAAGAACTTTGCTTCAGGATGAGAACAGAAATCGTGCTCCAGGGGCGTGGCGGCAGCAGGAGGCCCCATTAGCTAAAGTGGTGCTTCAGGTTAAGAACAGTTTCAGGTTAAGAACGGACCTCCGGAACGAATTAAGTACTTAACCCGAGGTACCACTGTACAACTAACTAAAGCTGAGAATGTATGGGTGGAATTCAACATAGTTGTAAAAGGTATGCATGTGTGGAATGAGGTTTGTTCATGCGACAGGATTCCTCCACACACACCGCTCTCCTTCCATGCACACCCCCTAAACCTGTTCTGGGTTTCCCCTCAATCCTCCATAACAGATTTATGGGGCTCCAGGGGAGGATGGAGGGAGCATCTCCTATATGTACATTTTCAATGATAAAATATATTGCTATATTTCACAGGAGAAAATTGACAGGCCAGAACAATGTAATAGCTTCTCTAAATAAAACTGTTTCAAACAAGTCATCTCCCCCTAATTGAGACAGAACCCAACAAGGGTTCCTTGCTGTGTATTTCTCTCAGCACAAACTCCTTAAAATGAGAGAAGTGAGGGGCTGTGAATTGATGCAATATCCTTTCATAAATTCATAAGCATCTTCTAAGTAGTGAATTTGATTCAACGAGGACCTTGATGTTTTTGTGATTACTTTGCCTTCGCAAATCAAACCAACTGCTGTTTACCCTATCGTTGTATAAGGTTGTGTGCCCAGTACCAGCATGTTTATAAAACATGTTTTATGAAGCCAGGAATAAGCATCAGAATGATGTTTTCCTCCCCCCTCCCCTCCCAGTTCCATGTCACTTTGGTGCTTAGTTCTTGGCTTGTAGTAACCTACGATTCACCATTATGTCCAAATCTCTGGCTTAATCCTGGTTTATTATGTCGGCTTGTCAATTGAGGTAATGTGAGAGTTTCATAGTTTAGATGCAACAAAGATCTCTGACTTAATACAATCCAGAAATGAAGGAGAAGCGGGGTGGTGTGGGGTGTATTCAGTTCTGACACTTGTTCCCAGTTTCTTAAACTGGGTTTGTCTGGTGATAGGTGTTAAAAATTACCAGCAGGAATAAAGAAGTGTGTTTTGACTAGCTAGCCTTCCATTCTAAGAGGAGTTTGATTCTTTTATGAGAGGATTGTAACAGGGTCATAGAATCACAGAACTGGGAGGTAGAAGGGTCTGTTCATATGTTCAGCTCTGGTTTTGATCAAGGATTTTGCCTTTGTGCTGTTTGGCTTTGGAATTCAGGGAAATATAGTGGGTGACCTTCCAAATTCAGGAAAGGGAGACCAGACTGGTAATGGTTCTTCTCCTCTTCTTGCTCCCAGCTCTTTGATTGTGGGGACCTGGGTTTGCTACTCAGTGATGCTTTGTGTGTTCCTTTTAAATGCAAGGCAATTTCTCGAGAAAACACAGGTCATTCATGATTTAATTATGGCTTTGGGGTACAAGTGAGACCTGGCCAGATGGGAGAGGGGTTCCTCTTCAGATGTCTGTGGTCAATGCTTGGGTATTGGGGCCGAGGCTGGCAGCACAGGCCTTCTCCTTGTTTGTGGACCCACTTCGTGTCTCCTTTGTAATCAACATAGAAATGAAACAAATGATAAATGAACAAAACAGTAATGAAGAGAAATGAAATAAATTACAGAATAACGAATGGAATGGACAAGTGAAATGAATGAGACTGCCAGAAGCAAAATGAAAGCATGAAATGAAATGATTGTTCTGCCCAGGGGCAGAAGTTCTGTCTGGATTTGAACACAATGAGCAAACAAATGGGGTGGAGGCTAAAGATTTTATTAAATAGCCACAAGAAACTAGAGAGCATTTCAATTGTGCTTATGTTCCTGTGGTTGCCGGGAACTCCATCAGCAATGAACATGACTTGTGAAGCTGGAGCTTCGTTAGCACATACTTGGTTAGTACATATCACATTCATCCAGTGCTTTAGCAACTGCACTGGCTCCCGGTGGAGTACAGGGTCAGGTTTAAGGTGCTGGTTTTGACCTTTTCAGTATCGGCCCTGACTCCACATTCCTGGTGAGCAGTTCTATTTTTCTAGAAAAAGAGGTGCTGGAACTCACCGTGAATGCCTCCCTTGTTCTCTTAGAATGGCAATAGTGGTTAAGAGCGGTGGACTCATAATCTGGTGAACTGGGTTCGCTTCCCTCCACATGCAGCTGCTGGGTGACCTTGGGCTAGTCACGCTTCTCTGAAGTCTCTCAGCCCCACTCACCTCACAGAGTGTTTGTTGTGGGGGAGGAAGGGAAAGGAGATTGTTAGCCTCTTTGAGACTCCTTAGGGTGGTGCTAAAGCGGGATATCAAATCCAAACTCTTCTTCTCTTCTTCACCTGAGAAGTGCTGGAACTGAGCTCCGGTGAGTTCCATCGAGTTCTTGCTTTTAAAAAAAGCCCTGGTGGGGAGTATGTATGAGTGAAGCAACCTATCTGAGTGGCATATGGGTAGGGAAAAGGTTGCTGATTGAGTGGGGATGCCCATATTTATGCTCAAGAGGTCTCTGATCAATCCTCAAGAAAGCATTTCCCACCCCACTGGGCATAAGTGTCAAGTAGGTCTAAGCTCAATTGCTGAGCCATTAGCCTTTGACAGAATTGCACTGCCTCTGGCAAACACAAATCAAGGGCAATACTGAATTTTCAGTTAGGGGGCTGAGGGGTCACTTTTGATCTTCCCACTAAGCTGCATGAATTCATATATTTTTTTAGCCTTTCACGACTTCTCAGAACTCTATTAGAGATCTACATTCTAGGAAAGTGAAGATGTCTTACAGTGATTTTTATTCTGTTTTATCTAAGTGCAGAAGCTCCACTGTCATTAGACTTGGGCCTTTCAACTGACAAAGGCATTTTACTCTTTGAAGACTTTACAGAGAAGGAAGTAGTTTCGAAACTCTTTAATGACTTAAGTTTTTGCTGATGAAAAAAAGAGAAAGAAGGCTTATTATAACCAAGAAGTCATCCCTATGTTTTAAAAGGCAAGTCTATATTTCACATTTTAATTAGAAATATTTGTTTTCAGGGTATTACTCTCCATCTATATTAATATCCCTGTCTGTCTGACAATGGGAATAACAATATAAATGAGAAAATGTATAGTTCACAAAGATGAGAATTGTCTAGGTGGCACACTATTTTTTAGAAGTCAAACAAAAATGTGTATGCGAGTGTGATGCCGGTGGGGGAGATTTTCTTTCAACCAAGTGTATGTGTGTTTGAATAAACATGACTACAAGATATACCTTTTAATATAATATTTAGATATAATTGCAATAACAAATGCTAAAAAAATTACATTTCTAGGATTCTATGGTTATTTTGAAAAGTTGGAAGGGACCCTGAATGTTATCTAGTGCAACTCCCTGCAGTGCAGGACTCTGAACTCTTCTTCTTCTTCTTCTTCTTTGGCGATCACTCATAGCTGAGTAAGATTGTCTTCCATAAACACGGATTTAACAATGAGTCTGTAAGTGACTGTGGAGGCCAATTCCCAATCCACACGCCCTTCCATATAGTGGGGACATAGGTTTCCGGACGGGAGTTGATCATGGTGTGGATTTGCCAAGTGTGCCTTCCTCTTAGCACGTTTCTCCCTTTCATCCTGAGTTCAAGTGTCTTCAAAACCCATGACACCTTTGATAAAGACTGTTCTCCAATTGGAGCACTCACAGGCCAGTGTTCCCCAGTTCTCTGTGTTTATGCTACTTTTATAAGATTTGCCTTGAGACAGTCTTTAAACCTCTTTTGTTGACCGCCAGCATTATGTTTTCCATTTTTAAGTTTGGAATAGAGTAGTTGCTTTGGAAGACCATAATCAGGCATCCACACAACATGACCAGTCCAACAAAGTTGATGTTGAAGAATCATTGCTTCAACACTGGTGACCTGTGCTTCTTCCAGTACACTGGTATTAGTTTGCCTGCCTTCCCAAGATGTGTATTTTTTTTCCGGAGACACTGTTGATGGAATCTTTCAAGGAGTTGGAGATTGCGTTTATAAGTGGTCCATTTCACAAGCATACAGTAAGGTTGGTAGTACAATAGCTTTGTAAACAAGCATTTTGGTTTCCCTGCGAATGTCTCGGTCCTCAAACACTCTGCACTTCAATCGGG
Source organism: Podarcis siculus (assembly GCA_034642415.1). NCBI lineage: Eukaryota > Metazoa > Chordata > Lepidosauria > Squamata > Lacertidae > Podarcis > Podarcis siculus. The sequence continues at coordinate 800,530 of JAXCMG010000169.1, forward strand.
AGAAAGCACTCATGACAGATGGACACCCAATCTCTAAAACTGAAAATCATTGTGTTAGTTTGAGCCCAGTTCTCCAAGCTGTTGACATCATTTGCAATCCTGATTCTGTCTTCTGTGGCATTAGCTGCTTTGTCACCTGTAAATTTGGTGAGCACCCCCTCCAGGACAGACTCCTGCAACATCCCACTTGCCACTTGTTTCCAGGATGATGTGGAACCTTTGGACAGAACTTGGGTTCAGTCAGCCAACTAGCTACAAATCCACCTAACAGTCGCCAGCTTTTCTGCAAGAATATCATGGGGAACTTTGCTGGGTCTTAAGAATCACAGCATTGTTTTCTTAGTGCTCATGGTATAATAATACTAATACTAAGACTAAGACTAATAATACTAATACTGTGGTCTAAACCACTGAGCCTCTTGGGCTTGCCGATCAGAAAATTGGCGGTTCGAATCCCCGCAACGGGGTGAGCTGCCGTTGCTCTGTCCCAGCTCCTGCCAACCTAGCAGTTCCCAAGCACACCAGTGCAAGTAGATAAATAGGTACCGCTGTGGCGGGAAGGTAAACGGCATTTCTGTGCGTTCTGGCTTCCGTCACGGTGTCCTGTTGCTCCAAAAGTGGTTTAATCATTCTGACCACATGACCCAGAAAGCTGTCTGTGGACAAACGCCGGCTCCCTCGGCCTGAAAGCGAGATGAGTGCCACAACCCCATAGTTGCCTTTCACTGGACTTCACCATCCAGGGGTCCTTTACCTTTACCTTTACTACTAATAGTAATAATTTTATTTATACCCCACCCATCTCCCCCACCCAGGGCCTTCTTGGTAATTTCTCATTTGTGGAATGCCTTCCCTAAGGAGATGTACCTGTCTCCTTCATTGTTCATTTTCATGATGAGTTTAACAGTATTCCTGTTTACCCAGGCATTGGACAGCTGATACAAACTGTTCCTGGCAAAGTAGGAGAGTGTGTGATACTTTTTTATAGAATTTGAATTGTTCAAAATATATTTTATATTATTTTAAAATTCTTTTAAAATCATGTATGTGTTTACTGCCCTGTGCTACTTTAGGAGGAAGGGTGGGGGTAATAAAATAAATAAAAACATCATTCTGCATGTTGAAATGCTAACAGTTCTAAGATCCCTGTGCCATATCATTTATTGAACAGGAATACAAGGTGTACAAAGGTGTGTGTGTGTATAAATATTCAATTATTGCATGTGTCTTGTTAACACAAGTAATGCTATTTTGTGAGGCAATCTCGCCCTTTCTATGTAGTCTCACTAAGTCAATATACCAGAGACTGTATTGCAAACAAGGGCTAATAAATTGCCATTTCTGTTTTTGGGGGAACAGCAGCACACCTGAGTTTACTTTACACAGAGTACTAATCTCTTTTATCACTCTTCAGATTGGATCTGTGTAATTCATAGTAAGCGGTTCATCATTTACACAATGTTCTGGGTTGTTGTTTTTTTGCAGGTGTGATATATGGCAATCTATTACCTTGTTGTGAAGCAGGAAATCTAGAACAGTTGTCTCACATCTGTCATTGCACTAGAAAGCCTTGTATATAATTAGCAGATAAGTTTCCACCAGCTGATGAGATTCAGGCTATTGTTTATGGCTGTGTCATGTTTATGCAAACTCCAAGATATGACATATGTTACCTATGTAAAGAGAACATTCAAATCCCTGGTGATACGGTTTGCAATGAATCTTTTGCAATATCACTGAATGCTGAAAGTCCAAGCAAGTTTTGCCTAAATTCATTTAACATAGCTATGAATTTATGAATTTCCTTATTGTAGTCTTCAGAGCCTACTGGATTCCAGGGGCTTGAGCTCAGCTAATGAATGTTCATTTCAAGATCAATTGTTGTGGTCAAAAATTGGATAAAAGAGGGATGGGGGACCTCAGTCTAGGGAGTCAAATTTAGCCCTCCTAAACCCTTTATCTGGGCTTTGGGACATTCCTCTGAACCAAACACATTCTTCTGAACTAAACCCCTTGTCAGCCCTGCATTCCACCATTCTCAAGTGTATTTGCTTGGCTAAAATGTGCCCTTGACCTTTGATAACCATTTCGCTTGCCTGAATGAAGCAATCCCCCTGTACAAAAGATTAAATGTGTTGCTCCATGCATTGTTGTCTCTGGCCCCACTCATCGATGGCATCTGGTCCCTGGAAGGTTGCCCAAATGGAGATGTGTCCCAAAAACTGAAAGGGGTTCCCCATCCTTGATCTACAGAGGCTGTAGATCAAGTGAAGCTTTCTGGGGCTACAAATCTAGCTGCAATGAAAGGCAAAAGGGTCAGGGCCTGAGCAAACCAGATGCTCTTTGACTATAGTTCCCATAATCCAGGCATCCCCAAACTCAACCCTCCAGATGTTTTGGGACTACAATTCCCACCATCCCTGACCACTGGTCCTGTTAGCTAGGGATGATGGGAGTTGTAGTCCCAAAGCATCTGGAGGGAGCCAGCAGTAAATCACACCGATCAAGCTGGAGTTAACAGGATCTGCACGGGAGTGTCAGGCCTGAAGAGCACAGTAACTCAGGTATTGCCTCCATGAAGCAGATCCCTGCCTTTCCGTAGCTGGCTATGTCTCCTCCTCTTCAGATTGTTCGACAAGCTTATAGGAGTTCAAGCCCAATGGAGGATCATAATTTCCCCATCGTTGCAGAAGTCAAGCTTAAAACCACAAGTAAAAGTTTGCTTTAAAACAGCAGCAGTTGCTCATCAGTGAGTTAATTCTTGGTGCATTAATAATGATGTTGTTGATACAATGGTGTTGATAATGATGATTAATTCAAGTTGACTTTAAAAATATTTTGAAACATTGCGTTGTGAAAGGTGAAAAGATTAAATGCTGAGACATCATGAAAAGGATGTATATTTTAAACAACCATTCCTCTTTTCTTTCCTTTTTCTAGAGATGACTTGTGTTTTATTTTGGACAATGCATTTCAAGAGAGCTTGTGTTTGAAAGAGAGCCAAAAGGAAAGTTTTGTATGGGCAAAACTTCATGCAACATTTCCAAATATTTTAAAGGAAGGATTTCATTTCCACAGTGAAGCAGAGACTTTCAAAGTAAACCTCTTCAGACTCCACTTGAAGTCAATAACACAGAGTGGGGTGAATCCTACTGTTTGAGGGATAGTGAGGAATGAAAAGCAAGGCGCATTCTTGCTAAAGAAAGCCCTTAGTCCTTGTTTCTGCTACAAAGCCTTGCAACACTTCAAGCTCATCTGTTCTCCAGAGAGCTTCCCAGCAGAGCTTCTGTCTGCTCACAAACAACCTTTGCCCAGAAGGGAGCTCGTTGTCCAACTGCCTAGAGCACAAATCTACCAACAGACGGCCCAGCCAGCCAACAGACACAGGCACTGCACTAAAGTCAAAACCACATGTACATTTCAAAGTACTTCCATATCTTATACTTTAGGATCCTTTCCTTTCTTTTGCCGATGTGCATTGATACCCTTTTCCAAGTTATGCACCTCACACCTGGAATGTCATTACAATTTTTGAGCCATTCCATGCAGGCAAGCACAGCTGTAATCCCATAATTTCTTACAGGTGTTCTGGGAAGGTTGTGGTTTTAATAGGTGAGCAGATGACAAGAGAAAAAGGAAGGTGCTCTCAAGAAATGGTGCATGTAATTCAGGATGTATCTCTCTCTCCTTTTCTTTATTTTCCCCAAGCTTGTGTGTATCATTGATCCATTGTGACCCCCATTGACCCATATGAAAATGTATCCCAATTCTGTCTTCTGTGGCATTAGCTCCCCCTCCCAGTTTGGTGTCATCTGCAAATTTGATGAGTATCCCCTCCATTCCTTCATCTGAGTCATTTATAAAACGTTGAACAACAACAAGCCCAGGACAGAACCCTGCGGCAAATATGTATCTCTACTTCAAAGTCCAGGAGAACTGTATAGTAGATAGCACTGTTTAGCTTTGTCTTGCATCTGGAGAAAGGGATGCGGGTGGTGCTGTGGTCTAAATCACTGAGCCTCTTGAGCTTGCCGATCAGAAGGTTGGTGGTTGAATCCCCGTGACAGAGTGAGCTCCAGTTGCTCTGTCCCAGCTCCTGCCAACCTAGCAGTTCAAAAGCACGCCAGTGCAAGTAGATAAATAGGTACTGCTGTGGTGGGAAGGTAAACGGCATTTCCATGCACTCTGGCTTCCGTCATGGTGTCCCATTGTGCCAGAAGTGGTTTAGTCCTGCTGGCCACATGACCCAGAAAGCTGGCTGTGGACAAACGCTGGCTCCCTCAGCCTGAAAGCGAGATGAGCTCTACAACCCCATAGTCGCCTTTGACTGGACCTAACCGTCCCGGGGTCCTTTACCTTTGTGTCTGGAGAGAATAAACACTTTGAACTGTGTGGGAAAGAGATTTCCCCCTTAACCAGGGACTCTGGAAAAAAACTGTCTGCTGGGAAGAGGAAATCTCTGAAGACTCTGTCATGTCTCCATATACTCTGCTGATACATCGCACTGGTTGAGGTGCGGTGAACTACTAACTGACTTCCACAAGTCACCAACATGTTTCTGGGCACAATTTGAAGTGCTGGTTACAGGGCTGTCTTAAGCATATGTGGTGCCGGGGTGCAAAGATCCACCTGGCATCCCCCCCCCAGGTTGCCCAGTCCCAGGTGTGCAGGAGGGCGGAGCCGGCCAGCCGCCTCAGTGTCTCGCTGGCTCGGTCACCCCCGAACTCACAGCACAGAGCCGCCCTCAGCAGAAGAGCCTGCCGTGGTGCTCTGACCAATGGGAGGGCTCTTCCCCAGACTCAACTCTTGGGCCCCAGACTCTTGGCCTGGCGCCCCTGAGAGCCCAGCGCCCGGGTGCCCAGCGCCCGGGTGCCCCGCACCCCTAGCACCTATGAGTAAGACGGCCCTGGCTGGTTATCACTGATGAAGCCTTAGATGGCTTAGATCCTAGGTACCTAAAATATTGTAATCCCTCATATGAACTTGCCCAGGTTTCAAGATCTTGTGGGACACCATTCTCTCAGTCCCACGACCCGCACAGGCACGTTTAGTAGAGACATGAAAGAGGGCCTTTTTGATGTCTGCTCCCCGACTTTGGAACTCCCTCTCTGGAAAAGCTAGACTGGCTTACTCCTTGCTGTCCTCCTGCAGGCAGATGAAGGCTTTCTTGTTCCATCAGCCTTTGGGGAATTGACTGCTTTTAATGAAAGGGCTGGTGCAGTGTAGTTTTTATTGTAAATATCTGAATTAGTTTTAATTCTTTTGAACTTAGATTTTTCCATGTTTTGGGGTGGTTCTTATTTTTATCTCTAAGCCACTTTTAAGTCCCACCAGGGGAAAAGGCAGGGCATAAATAAATATATTATTATTATTTTAAGGGAAACTGCTTGTCACAATCTGCATATTAGGCAAAATTGCTTAGTAACATGCATGCTAGGAAAAACTCCCTGATGTAATCTTATGAGGATTTTTTTTAAGTAGGGGAAAAAATAATAAACTGTGTGGAAATGTGCAGAACTGAATTTAAGCTTGGGAGAACGAGAAATGGAAATTGACAAATCTCTATCGTCCGACCTGCTTTTGTTTTGGAACTCCCCTGCCAGTTTTGCAGCAAACAGTTAAAGAGCTTTCTGAACGCTTACAGAAGAGAGGGGAAAGCCTTGTCAGTTACCTCAGCCTTCTTTCAAAGGGACCCACTGTTGTGCACAGAATGCAACACTGTTCAAAGGTTCTCACAAACATATATCACTTTGCAAAAAAACAACCTGTCCTCTGAACAGTAGATCCAGAGCAATACTGGCTGGTTGTTAGGACTTACCGGTAGATTACTTAATTTTCCATATGGACAACTGGGACAGGGGCAAAGAGATGCTGGTAGCGTCAAATTATAACTGTTTGGAAATTGCTAATTAAGACAGATTGGCCAGGGGAGGTTTTGCAGCTGCTGCTGCTGCTGCCCTGCACAACCTTGCTGCCTAAATCCTCTCTCCTGTTCCTCTTGGGAGATGTGGGTCTGGAAAGGGAAATGAAGTGGCGCTGTAATGCACCTGTTGCTCTGGCTTATCGAAAGGTGGGAGGTAGATGCTTGTACTCCTTGGGTAAAGATGGAGAAAATGAAGATAACACCTGAGGGCAGAGATGTTCCGATTTGCTGCAAGTCTTCCACATTCAAACAGAGTGTAAAACAGTGCATTTACAGAACAATTGCCCCAGCTAGCTTTGGTAGAGTGGCTGGGGAAACCTAGCCAGATGGGTGGGGTATGTATGTATGTAGGTAGGTAGGTAGGTATAAATTATTATTATCATTATTTGGTAAAATAAAACAAGGATGGGATTGTCTCAGGTCTGCGAGTTAGATGTGGCCTTCCAGGCCTCTCTGCCTGGTCCTTGGACAAACTGCCCAGGTCACAGACGCTGCCAAACCATACCTCTTCACCAACCTTCTTTCATGCCTTCATTTATTGCTAAAACACAATGGACACATTATTTTAGTTTAAGGTTTTTGGCATAATTTTGGCCACAACTTTATTAAATTACAAGCAATGTGAGTGTTTGCTTAGGCATTGGTTGCGACTATCAGACCCCACATGGGGACAGACTGACATTCGCACAACTACGAAGTCAGTTTAAGGGGAAACATTTTGGGGAGATAGACGGGACTGGGAACCATGCCTCACCTCTCCCCAAATCCTCCCAGGAGCTCTTGCGTGGCCCTAGCCCCTTTACAAGGGTTCGGACAAAAGCATGACAAGCCCTTGGGTTCCTTTAATGGAAAACCCTTGAAGAAGCAGCTTTTTGGAGGGGTAGGCACAGCCAAATCCATACCCCTCCACCAACCAATTCCCAAAACCAATGCCTAACTGCAACCTTACAAGTTGTGATGATTTGCTACGCAGTAGGCAAAAACCAAATGGCAGCAGCCAATCAGCCAAATGGACAAAATTCCTACCAGGCCCTTGCCCCAAGAGCAGACGACCCCATGACAGGTATAGCAAGGTCAAACGAACAACCTGAAAATAGGGAGGGAGGGCGGGTGATCCGATGCACACAGTGAAAAGAGGAAGTTCAACGCTGTGTGCAGGGTATTTAACAGCTAGGGTTGTCAATCAAAAAATGGCAACATATAAATCTCCCCAGTAACAGCCAACCCCCTGTTAATGGTGGCCAAACCTATTCTCCGCCCAGCAACAGTGGGTGTCTTGCAGGCCCCCACCGCAACACATGCTCTCCATAAAGGAGAACATGCTTTGCCTGACTGAACTGCATCCTTGAACTTTCCTTCAGGGGTAGTTTATTCATCTTTGGTCCCCATCCCACACTCAGTTCTCACCTGCGGCTCCTAGAAGTTGTCAGCATGCTACAACGACCACACCCCGGGAACAGCTTTCACTGGCCAGCTAATCATCATCATCATCTTCATCATCATTTATTATTTATACACCACCCATGTGGATGGGTTTCCCCAGCCACCCTGGGCAGCTCCCAACAGAATATTTAAAACACAATAAAACATCAAAGGTTAAAAACTTCCCTAAACAGGGCTGCCTTCAGATGTCTTCTAAAAGTCAGATAGTTGTTTATTTCCTTGACATGTGATGGGAGGGAGTTCCACAGGGTGAGTGCCACTACCAAAAAGATCCTCTGCCTGTTTCCCTGTAACCTCACTTCTTGCAGTGAGGGTGAGGGTAGCCAAAATCCCCAGTGAGTTAGGGACTCCCCCCTGCATGAGAAGACAGACTCCTGCAGATTGAGTAGATGTAGGACGAGATGGTTGGACAGTGTTCTTGAATGACAGTGTTCTACATGAGTTTGACCAAACTGTGGGAGGCAGTGGAAGACAGGAGTGCCTGGAGTGCTCTGGTCCATGGGGTCACGAAGAGTCGGACACGACTAAACAACTAAACAACAACACAGACCCATAGTGTGTTCAATGATCAAGAAGGCAGTTACTGCACCTCCTGTAAGGGGGGGGGGAGAGAAATGGGGTTTGTCAGCCTGGGAAGGTAGCCCATCTAGGAGAAGGAATATTCTGATCCTAAATCTCCACCGTCTTGAGGGAGATCTTCCAGAGAAGAAAAGGCTAAGGTGTAAACCTTAAACAAATCCAGAGCCGAGTCCCTAAGATGGTTGGATGGTGTCTTGTACGCCTCCTTCTCCTCATTGCATAAAATCTGAAACATACTCCTGTGACATAACTAATATTTAGGAGCTGTTTGTTCCAATTCCATGCCCTGTAGCAATTTTTAAAGTGCCAAAATTGTTCCAGGGTGTACATAAATTTGCACAAGTATTTTTAAAAATGGGATTTTCCAAGCAATGCCTCTTTCTAAAGGCATAACTCGGATTCAGCATATGGATTCTGTTTGCCTTGACAGGTCCACACCGTTCCAGATGGTCCTCACTGGGATGATGGAGGGACAGCAGGTATATTTGTTTTAAGGTACTAGCTTGGGATGATGTCTATGTGATACAAATTACTTCAGTAATACATATCAAGGAAGTGTGATAGCACTTGTCACAGATGTCAATCTGCTGCTAGTGTCGGTTATTTTTAGACCAGTCTGCTATGTAAACTGTCAATTAAGCATGCCTATCATTCCATCAGAGATGGAAATACAGAGAAGTGTATCAGTGCAATAGTAGCTCCAATCGATAAAAGATCAGACAACAGATCAATATCCTCTCTCCTTAAGGATGAATCAGCTAATAGTAAATGAAAGAAATCCTTTCACCCAGAGAACAGCCATGCAGTGAGAATGACAGTAGTTGTACATGATGCTGATACATTGAGCCAAGCAAGCTACTGGAAAATGGGGAAGGCAAGTCTGTTCTGTAAGATATGGGGAGGCACTGAAAGTTGCCTTCTCATAAATGGTCCTCTTATTTCCTTCCTGCATTAAACATCTAAATTTTCATTTGTACTCATGGAGAAAGCATCTATAGAGAATGATTAAGCAGCAGCCTCCCTTCATTTTCCCAAAGGGATATAGGTCTGATGGGAGATGTCTGTGGGCACTATGTCAAAGTAAGTGGACTCATGGAGATTCGAGCTTAGGTGGGCATTAGTTGCTGTTTGAGTCTTAGGCCATTAAGATATGGAGAAGAGAATGTGTTTTGGGTTCCTTTGTTTAGACAATGTCTACTGTTTCTGGGGTGTAGATATACAAGGCTTACTTTCTCAGGGTTAGGGATGGAGGAAGAATCCATTTTATATGGATCCATACATGGAATTGGGTGGTTCAGACCTGATTGAGCTTTTTCTCCATCAGACCCTCTCGCATTAAACACCCACTTGTGTTTGAGTAGCTCATGTTTGCCTTTTTTTTTTAAAAAAGAAGTCCAAATAATTAACTGCAAAAACAACAATGTATATTGCAGGCCCTCCAAGTGTCCCTATTTTCCAGGGATAGTCCCAGATTTACAGAAGCCATCCCAGTTTCTGATTTGATCATGGAATGTCCCACTTTTCCTTAGGGGGGTATGATCCTACAGTGGTACCTTGGGTTAAGAACTTAATTCGTTCTGGAGGTCTGTTCTTAACCTGAAACTGTTCTTAACCTGAAGCACCACTTTAGCTAATGGGGCTTCCTGCTGCTGCCGCGTCGCCGGAGCACAATTTCTGTTCTCATCCTGAAGCAAAGTTCTTAACCCGAGGTAATATTTCTGGGTTAATGGAGTCTGTAACCTGAAGCGTATGTAACCTGAAGCGTCTGTAACACAAGGTACCACTGTATGTCCCTATTTTCATAGGAGAAATGTTGGAGGGTATGGAGTTATGTCACCCCCCGAGCCAAGGAGATAAGTAACTATACAACCTTTAGAAGACATCTGAAGGCAGCCTTGTATAGGGAAGTTGTTTTTTTAATGTTTAATGTTTTATTATGTTTACATATATATATTGGAAGCCACCTAGAGTGGCTGGGGCAACCCAGTCAGATGGGTGGGGTATAAATGATCAAATTATTATTAGCATTATTATTATGGAATAGGATGTCCCCTCTATTTTAACTGGAAAAATGTTGGAGGGTATGATATTATGCATATAATAAATACATGCCTCAGGCCCAAGGTATAATGAGTCAAGCCCTGCAGCATAATTGCATAAGTATTAATACATATGTATTTTTATACAGTTATATACACTGTTCTCTTTGGGAGGAAGAATGTGTGGGAATAGACTGACGGCAGGAACATGTGGAATTATACATAGTTAGCAAATAGCTCCCATATGCCTCTCAGTTTCCTTCATTTCCCCCCATTTTTCTCTATACCTTGCATGATTTCTACACTTCTGTCGTGTCTACCCCTTACTCATCAGAAAGTGCAAATGAATGTGAACTGAATTTTCTTTCTTCCTCATCTCTAGGCAGGGGCTAAAAGGGGAACAGAGATTACCAAAAGGCCCAGAATGCTTTGTCTCCATACTTGTGAGTTCTCTCCAAATTCCTTCTGTCTCTCCCCACTCTCCACATGTTCTAGGGGTTGCCATTATATTTTAAGGTCTGAGCGCTGATGGCATAGACTCTTGTGACAGCTTCAGTACTCCTGCTACCATGGTGATTCAAATTGTTCTCAAGCCAGTTTTTTAAAAAAAAAATATATGGGATTGTTTCATTTTGTATAAGACATTGCTCCTGTTGGCTGCCACTGCTTGCGCATCTGTTACCTCATCTATCTAGTCAGCTCTCCAAAGCTCCTGGGTATGTTTATCTCAGTAGAGACCTTTTTAATGAAAAACAAAAGTTAAAATAAATGTGCATTATCATATGTCTGTAAGGCTCCATGGGCTTAACCAACGCAACAGAAGGGTGTATCTTAAAACTTTGCCAATTTCCCTGGAGCACAAATCTATTGCTTCCAGATTATACAGATTAGTTTTTGTTATACCATACAAATTTCTGATGTTTTACTTTTATTTTATTTTTTGAAGAATTTTATTGCTTTTGAAGTTATTCACACATTATAATTGTGTTTATGTATACAGTGGTACCTCGGGTTACAGACGCTTCAGGTTACAGATGCTTCAGGTTACAGACTCCGCTAACCCAGAAATAGTACCTCAGTTTAAGAACTTTGCTTCAGGATGGGAACAGAAATTGTGCGGTGGCAGCGGGAGGCCCCATTAGCTAAAGTGGTACCTCAGGTTAAGAACAGTTTCAGGTTAAGAACGGACCTCCAGAACGAATTAAGTTCTTAACCCAAGGTACCACTGTTTATGATACAAACTAAAATGGTAAGTGTAATGCTGGTGGTCAACAAAAGAGGTTCGAAGACTCTCTCAAGGTAAATCTAAAAAAATGAAGTGTAAACACTGACAACTGAGAAACACTGGCCTGCGAGTGCTCCAGTTGGAGAACAGCTTTTACCAAAAGTGTCATGGGTTTTGAAGACACTTGAACTCAGGACGAAAGGGAGAAATGTGCTAAGAGGAAGGCATGCTTGGCAAACTCTCACCATGATCAACTCCTGTCCAGAAACCTATGTCCCCACTGTGGAAGGATGTGTGGATCCAGAATTGGCCTCCACAATCCCTTATGGACTCACTTTTAAAACCATGTTTATGGAAGACAATCTTACTCAGCTATGAGTAATTGCTGAAGAAGAAGAAGAAGAAGAAGAAGAAGAAGAAGAAGAAGAAGAAGAAGACATAAACCACATATAAATATACTTTTAAGAGACTTACATTTTAACAGTGCAACATTGCAATTAACAGTGCAATGAGTATTCAAAATTATTTGGGTGCTAAAGCATTTTCTTTTGCATTGAGAAGGATAATCAAAGATTGTTGAAAGCAAGATGAGCGCCGCAACCCCATAGTCTCCTTTGACTGTTGAGGGAAGTTTTAAATGTGTGACATTTTAATATATTTTTAATCTTTGTTGGAAGCCACACAGAGTGGCTGGGGGACCCAGCCAGATGGGCGACGCACAAATAAATTATTATTATTATTATTATTATTATTATTATTATTATTATTATTATTTTGACTGGACTTAACCATCCAGGGGTCCTTTACCTTTGCTTTAAATTCCTTATTACAAAATGTGGCCTTTGTTAAATAAAAACTGCCCGAGATGGAGATAAATGCTTGCAGCAAGGTGAAGTATATCATTCTATGATTTTCAAATATTACGCTTTATGCCACTGCTCTCTGTAGTCATTATGGATGTCTGGTGGGAGAGGAACAGGGAAGGGATTGTTCCATTAAGAAAGTTGCTTTTTAATTAGGTTTCCCTTTCCAAACTCAACCAAGCCAAATTCAAAGAAGATGTATAAACAGTACTATGAGGCCAAATATTGGGAGACATATTTTCAGCAGCTAGTTGATAACAATAAGAAGATTCCTGAAGAATCCATACTGGAATAGGTAACCTAAAAAGCATTTGTGACTTTTTTCTGAGGAAAGTTTTGTGACTTCATGAATGCAAAAGGAAATAATGCTTTTGATCCTTTATTCATGAATCATCTGAGAAGTGGTCAAATCTCCTTTTTGCGACATTTAAAATGCTATCAATCAGATATATTATGTATTTAAACACCAATGTAAAGTTATTGTTTACTTTAAATACAATTGGGTGCATTTCTATTTTTCTGCTTTCAACATTTTTTTTCCTGCCCTTAAGACAAAAGATTTAAATTCAGCAGACTTTCCCTGGAAAGAAAGAAAGAAAGAAAAAAGTTAGGGGTTTGCTTTTGAACAAAGTCAAAGGTAGTGGATGATTGTTAAGCGCTGCAATGACTGTAGGGAGAAAAAAAATCTAACAAAGCTTAGAAGTTTCTCCGTTTCCTTTTGTTCACATCTTCAAAACATTGGAGTTGAAAGAAAATGCAATTATAATGAAGATACTTCGGGAGAGTTCTCAGTATTTCTCCTAGGACAATATTTTATAGCCAAATTCAATGATTGGAGTTTTTTTTTATGTCATGGGATATTTCATTATTAATTAGAGTTGCCTGCTTGAAAAAATAAATACTTGGCACCATCTCAGGATGCCCACTTATTCTGATCAAAATTTCAATATGAAACAAGTTTCATAAAGCCCTGTGTGCTTTCACAACTTGGTGACCTTTCCCCCCATCCTTGTAGATAGTTTTATATATGGAAGTGTGTCAAAAAATGGCATTCTCTAGTTGGAAGTGGTACAGTCCACTCTCTTGCCACAAAATTTTATGACCTCATTCAGCAGCCTGAACTTGTTTCTGGGTATACTAGCACCCAGGGAGTTCTATTATTGTTGCCATACTGTTTGTGTGAAAAATACCATCAAATGTGTCAAATCATATAGTCCTCCGATGAAAATAGGGACATTTTTCACTCCCTCCAACTGACCCTCCTTGATCCCCCATCCCCCCCCCCAGGGCATTTCTACCACTAGTACACACACCCTCTGCCACCCCTTAATACCAATTTTATTATTTTATTTTATTTATTTTATTATTTCTGGTAGATTTATTTTTGGTAGATTTACAGAAAGGAAACCTACAGCCCATGAAAGCTGGACAAAACTTATAATTATTTTCAAAATTATAATTTCTTCAACCAAGATCACAATGTGACAGATTAAAGAAAGCTGACAGGCTTTCAGAAACTTTAATTGCAAGTTTGTGCTGGTACAGGCAGGAAAACAACATTTTAACTGATAAGCAAATGTCCTACATTCCATTCCGTTATTGTTCTATGGGTTGACGCTGTCCCGTGTGCCATTCTACCCGCCTTCGAGCATAACGTGAAGCATTTCTAAAATTAATTTTCATGTTGATGTAGACTTAAATTGCTGCAGTTTTCTGTTTGCATCTCTCTGTGTCCCCTGCCCTCCACACGGTCAATCTGTACCTTGATTCAAACCACCTACAGAAAGCAATTGCAGCTCCATTGCATGGTTGCATCATGCTTCCCTTTTTGCTCAGTTTTAACAATGGTCATGTGCATGGGCAACTTGTAAGGGGAAAGCGTGTTCTCCTTCATGGAGAGCATGTGTTGTGGTGGGGGCCACCAGGACACTCCAAAGTTGTGGGGCGGGCTAATTGTCCATTGGCCACTGATGCGATTGGGCTTCCCTTGTCGTTGGGAAGAAGATAATGTTCCCATTTGTTGATTGAAAGCCAGAAATGCTAAAACTTGCATGAGGCTAGGGCTTCCTCTTTTCGCCCCGTGCATCGGATTGCCGGTCCCCCCCCTATATTTAGGGTTGTTCACTTTGACCTTGCTATGCCTGTCATGGGGTCGTCTGCTCTTGGGGCAGGTAGGAATTTTGTCCATCTGGCTGATTGGCTGGGGCCATTTGGTTTTTGCCTACTGCGTAGCAAATCGTCACAACTTGTAAGGTTGCGGTTAGGCATTGGTTTATGGTTTGGTTGGTTGAGGGGCATGGATTGGCTGTGCCTGCCCCTCTAATGCTGCTGCTGCAAGGGATTCCGTTAAAGGAATCGGGGGCTAACTATTGCTTGTCCACCCTGTCAAGGGGGCTCGGGCCACTGCAAGAGCTCCTGGTTGCATTTGGGGAGGGCTGAGGGCAGGTTCCCTGCTCCGTTGCTAGCCCCAAGTGTATTCCCCTTTTCTGACTTTCGCAGGCGTGCGGAATGTCAAACTGTGCCCCACGGTGGGGGCAGATAGTCGCAACCAATGCCTAAGCAACCACTCACATGTTTGTATTTTAATAAAGTTGTGGCCAAAATTATGCCAAAAACCTTAAACAAAAATTTTGGTGTGATGTGTGAGTTATTGGGGTGGCCCTGGGGATCTCAACATGCAACAAAAATATATATATGAACTGGAGAAAGCAGCAAACTGTAGATCTGCAGTGGTCTGAACAGAGTCCAGAAATCAAAAGTAAAAGAATGGTAGATTGGCAGTGAATTAATGTTACCGCACAGATCAGGGATCCTAGAATTGTCAAAACCAATGAAACATTCAGATGGGGAGAATTTTTTATCTATCACTAATTTTTATATCGCTAAGATAAAAGCTCCCCATGCTATTTTTACAGACATGCACTTTAATTCAATGTGTCTTGTGAGTAGAACAAAAAACCTTCATGATGCCGACTTTGGCAATTAGAATTTTCAAGGACCGCGACAAAATATTGACTTAAATTACGGCTGAACATGAAAGACAAGATTCTTTTAATACATGGATAATGATGCTTTAGAATCTATTAATGAATTAATTAATGAATCTAGGAATGGAATGTGCAAAGCAGGATTTCAGTGGAAGCTGCTTCCTTCTCCATTTGCCTTCTATGCTTATTTCCATATACTGTATATCCCATAGTTAAGAGCAGTGCAGAATCTGAGACTTCATGGTAGAACAGTAGCTGAGTAAGTCACTGAAGCTTATTTGTGATTCATCTTCAAAGCCAACGCCTCTTATGAATGCCAAACTAAGGGTCAAACTACATGTGCATTCTTAAGAGATGTAGCTTCATGGAGGTTTTGTTTGTTTGTTTGTTTGTTTATAGCCACAGGAAGGGGCAGAGGTTGTTATCAGGATAACAGGTCATGAAGAGGAGAACTCAGACCTTCCAAGTGTCCCAATTTACCAGGGACAGTCCAGGATTTACAGAAGCTGTCCTGGTTTCTGATATGATCCCGGAATTTCCAGCTTTTCCATAGGACTTCCCTCTTTTCATTGGAGACATATTGGAAGGTATGGAGTTATTTGAACCCCGAGACATCTGAAGGCAGCACTGTATAGGGAAGGTTTTTAAAATGTTTAATGTTTTATTATGTTTTTATATATTTGTAAGCTGCCCAGAGTGGCTGGGGAAACTCAGTCAGATGAGTGGGGTATAAATAGTAAAAGTATTATTATTATTATTATTATTATTATTATTATTATTATTATTATTAATAATAATAATAATAATATATTAATGTACCTATATTCATTAGCAAAATGTTGGAAGATATAGAGCACTTTATATCTGCTTCCCTCCCAGCCAAAACCTCCCTGGAGACTGTGTTCCTCCCCACATCTGTGAGGCTTACTTTTAGAGGCACAATGTGGAATGCCACACATACAGAACAATCCTAACTCTGGCCTAGCAGCACCAGTACCTGCAGTTCTGCTACTTGTATCAGTCAGGATCAGTTTGCATTTCTTAGTGCAGAAAGTATTGATCTGACGTGTAGAGATCTTTCCTATTCTAATTAGTTCAAGAGGGTTCTGGAAGCTTCTCTGTGTGAAAAAAAACAAGCGGAAGGTTCGTGATGTTCGGGTTATTCCTTCAGAGAAGCAGAGTACAGTGGTACCTCAGGTTAAGAACTTAATTCGTTTTGGAGGTCCGTTCTTAACCTGAAACTGTTCCTAACCTAAGGTACCACTTTAGCTAATAGGGCCTCTCGCTGCCACTACGCCACCGCCTCGCGATTTCTGTTCTCATCCTGAAGCAAATTTCTTAACCCAAGGTACTATTTCTGGGTTAGCAGAGTCTGTAACCTGAAGAGTCTGTAACCTGAGGCGTCTGTAACCTGAAGCATCTGTAACCCGAGATAACACTGTACAGCTGGCTTAAACTGGCTCTTTTACCTCTTCTGTCAAGGTCATGCTGACTATAATAATAAGTCCAGAAGCAGCCTGGGTTTCACTTTCTCTTTCTATCTCTCTTCCTTCTGGTGTGGTGTTCTGTATATAGTGTTGTTGTTTAGTCGTTTAGACGTGTCTGACTCTTCATGACCCCATGGACCAGAGCACACCAGGCACTCCTGTCTTCCACAACCTCTTGCCGTTTGGTCAAACTCATGTTAGTAGCTTCGAGAACACTGTCCAACCATCTCGTCCTCTGTCGTCCCCTTCTCCTTGTGCCCTCAATTTTCCCCAACGTCGGGGTCTTTTCCAGGGAGTTTTCTCTTCTCATGAGGTGGCCAAAGTATTGGAGCCTCAGCTTCAGGATCTGTCCTTCCAGTGAGCACTCAGGGCTGATGTCCTTAAGAATGGATAGGTTTGTTCTTCTTGCAGTCCATGGGACTCTCAAGAGTCTCCTCCAGCACCATAATTCAAAAGCATCAATTTTTCAGCGATCAGCCTTCTTTATGGTCCAGCTCTCACTTCCATACATCACTACTGGGAAAACCATAGCTTTAACTATACGAACCTTTGTTGGCAAGGTGATGTCTCTACTTTTTACTTCCGGCAATCTTAATTTCGGCTGAATCTGTACATAGTACGCTTAGACTTATTATAAGTTGTTGTTGTTGTCATTTAGTCTTATAGTCATGTCTGACTCTTCATGACCCCATGGACCAAAGCACGCCAGGCACTCCTGTCTTCCACTGTCTCCTGCAGTTTGGTCAAACTCATGTAGGTAGCTTCAAGCATCTCGTCCTCTGTCGTCCCCTTCTCCTTGTGCCCTCAATCTTTCCCAACATCAGGGTCTTTTCCATGGAGACTTCTCTTCTCAAGAGGTGGCCAAAGTATTGGAGCCTCAGCTGTCCTTCCAGTGAGCACTCAGGGCTGATTTCCTTCAGAATGGATAGGCTTGATTTTCTTGCAGTCCATGGGACTCTCAAGAGTAATAAGTTATTGTATGTTTAAGTTAAGTCTGCTACAACTGGATTTCTTATGGACTGTGCCAATCTTGAATATATTGGATTTGTGACCATTATGCTCATTTGCCTTCAGTAGCAGTAAAGCTCTGCTGGATGAAATATTAATTGCCTCTGGTCTATCTTTTTGGGGGGGAATCCTGCAACATGTTTCAGTTTTTACTCTGCTAACTATACATTGGGATTCTACTCTGGATCAATATTGAGTAGAATTCCATAACAGGGATCATGGGGCAGGTAGGAGCAGTCATAGCAATGGGTCCCAGATCCATCCTGATACAGTCAAGTGATGGCAGAGGGGCTGGTTTCAGATTCTGTTGAACCTGGACTTTCTCAGCTCCTTCCTAGAATGCCCTATCTCGGGGGCTTCCCATGGGCCACCATCGGGGCCGAATTTAGGTTTGATGAAGCCCTAAACTACTGAAGGTAATGGGGCCCTTTATACATCCAGCTGTCCTTTGTCAACAACAAATTGTCGCTGCATTTCGTGTTGAATATATGCTATATGGTAATTTATAGACCTAATAGGTCCATACACAACACAAAACACTGTTGCTGTATGTAGGTTATACAGTGGTACCTCAGGTTACATACGCTTCAGGTTACATACACTTCAGGTTACAGACTCCGCTAACCCAGAGATAGTGCTTCAGGTTAAGAACTTTGCTTCAGGGTGAGAGCAGAAATCGTGCTCCAGGGGTGCGATGGCAGCAGGAGGCCCCATTAGCTAAAGTGGTGCTTCAGGTTAAGAACAGTTTCAGGTTAAGAATGGACCTCCGAAACGAATTAAGTACTTAACCTGAGGTACCACTGTATTTTATTTGTTTTTTATATTATATTTTGGAAGTGTACATCCAGTTTTTCCCCCTTTAAACTTTTTTGGGGGGCGCAAGAGAGTGGGGCCCGAAGCTATAGCTTGTTTAGTTTATACGTAAATCTGGCACTGGCCACCGTGGATTAGAATCCTGCCAGCAATTCTCCCTCTTGTACTTTCAGCAGGTGGGATGGGAAGTTCCAAGCCTCTGGTCTGGGCTAAGGATGAGGGAGCTGCTTGCAACACACTGGAATCAGAGTGGGGGAGAGATTCCCTTTTATTTGGCTTAAAGGCTGAGTGAGACATACACCACCACACATGAATGCATTTTGATACATGCTGGCTTCTTTGTTGTTGTGAAAGCGTCCTGTCATTCAGTTTTACAATTTAATGCTCCAGTCTTTGAATTCTTAAGTCCAGATGGTTAACTAAAGTTATTCCAACTGCAGCCATATTTCCCCATCGCACCTTCATTTCCCATTCACCCTTTTCTTAATGCAAGCATTCTGTCTAAAGTTTATATATTGTATTGTTTATGTATTGTATTGTTCTTATTGTATTGTTCTTATGTATTGTATTGTTTATGTATTGTATTGTTTCTTTCTTTCTTTTTTGTTTTTTCTTTTCTGTCTTTTTTCCTTTTACAAGTAATAAATATTATTCTAAAAAAAAAAAAAGGTTGGTTTGCTCTGCCATGTTGCTTCAGAATGTCCACTGTTTAAAAAGTTTGACCACAGTTATTAATTTACCTGATAAATTCAATTTAAATAGGTAAAGGTAAAGGGACCCCTGACCATTAGGTCCAGTCGTGACCAACTCTGGGGTTGCGGCGCTCATCTCGCTTTATTGGCTGAGGGAGCTGGCGTACAGCTTCCGGGTCATGTGGCCAGCATGACTAAGCCACTTCTGGCGAACCAGAGCAGCGCACGGAAATGCCGCTTACCTTCCCACCGGAGCGGTACCTATTTATCTACTTGCACTTTGACGTGCTTTCAAACTGCTAGGTTGGCAGGAGCAGGGACCAAGCAACAGGAGCTTACCCCGTCGCAGGGATTCGAACCACCGACCTTCTGATCAGCAAGTCCTAGGCTCTGTGGTTTAACCCACAGCGCCACCCGCATCAATTTAAATATGTTTCCACAATAGCTAAATCTTATTATAAGCAAATGTTATGATGAAAAAACTACCACATAGTGTAAAAAGGAAAGGAAATTATACTGTTTTCTTTCTTTATTCCTTCTTCAGTTATGTACTGAAAAAGCCTTGAAAAATAAACAAGTACATCTTTAACTCTCAGACTTTCTGACTCACATTTCCCTCACTAATTAAAATGGACTCTGCCCATTAACTAACCAACCAAACTTTATTAATCTCCTAATTAAAGCAATTTAAGATTGCAGTTCTGGAGGATACCAATGCAGACAATCTGAAATTAACAGCAGAATAACAGTGCAATCCTATGCAAATTTACTCAGAAGAAAGTTCTGTTGCATTCTGTGGGGCTTACTTCTTTGTACAGACTACTGAAATTTGTGGACCAAGTTGCGAAAATCACATATTAACTTGGGCTGGATCAGGGCTTTTAGCTTTTAGTGTGGCAACAGCTGTAATCTGAGCACCTAAGCAGATGAAACAATAGAAAGTCTTCCTCTGTGATACCTGCTTTTAGCAAAAATTGCTAAAATACAGAAGATCTCTTCATGGATCTCCAATGTCTCGTCTGCTTTTGTCCTGAGTGTGCTAAATTTTTGGCGCATACCTTGCATTTACAACACTGGATACTTTAAATCTGAGCAGAAAAACATTTTTTAAAATGCTGATAATTTTCAAAACTGAATGGAGAACATAAGTAGGAACAGATGGTAAACTATAGTACTATACAGATTGAATTTTCTGAAAAGTGACGGATTTAAAAGTAGCCAATATTAAAAAGGGATGCCAAAACAAAATCCTCTTTAAATAACCATAAATTCATTTCTTCCCCCATAGTCTCCCCCCCTCCATTTTTATGTTCCACTGCAAAAACAAATTCCTCTCAAACTATATAGCATTGTCACAGATATGCCTCCATCCATCCCAAGATTTAGTCACACTTTCACTGAATGTTTTCTTTTCAGCTGCAATTGGCTTATTTTGCACAAGTCCTTCCACTGATTCAGGAAATATACATATTTTTATGAAGCACACAAAAGACACACACATATTGGCTACCAACAGATATTCACTTTACCTTCCCTGAGTGTTCCCTTTCAAACTTAATGAATATCCAGAGAGCTAGCCTTGTTAAGTCTATGAAGCTTTGTGACAAAGGAAAAGTCATAGAAGTGGCTGGTAGCAGACATACATACACACTTCAGGTGGTGCAATTGTAAGCAGTTGGAGCAAAAGAATATGAAATGCAGAAAACACAGGTAGTTAACCGTGGTAATTCATAACACAGTTATTGATAACACAGACCCCATGGCATTAGAACAGGGGTCGGCAAACTAAGGTTCGCGGGCCGGATCAGGCCCAGTTGCCTTCAGGATCCAGCCTGCAGACTGTCCATGGATTGGCATGCGGATTTGGTTTGTTCGGGCTGCACCATCCTCCCCCCCGCACGCCATTCCATCCCCCCCCCCCTCACACCATGGCGGCCCCTGCTCCCTCCCTCATCCTGGCTTCTCCCCGCCCTGCCTAGAGGAGGAAGGGGGCTGGGCTGAGCTGGCTGAGTGCCATTTTAAGCAGCCCCTCTCTGGAGCCAGCTCTTTCACGCCGCTCATCTTCCCTCCACCACTGCCACCACCCTGGTGCTTGAGCAGATGAGCTCGCTTTGCCCACCCACGAGAAGCAGCAGTGGTGGCAGTGGTGGTGGCAGCCCCAGGGAAGGTAAGCACAGCGACTGGGACTAGGGGTGGGGGGTAGGGAGGAGGACTACTTGCCCCCCTAGCCTCTTTTTTCAGCCCCCCCCCCCGGTGCTGCTTCTCTGGCCCGCCACAAGGTCTGAGGGACCAGCCTGTGGCTAAAAGGTTTTGCTGACCCCTGCATTAGAAAGCAATTAACCAATGTAGCGTGATAACCCATGAGCTGGACCATAAAGAAGGCTGATCGCTGAAGAATTGGTGCTTTTGAATTATGGTGCTGGAGGAGACTCTTGAAGTCCCATGGACTGCAAGAAGATCAAACTTATCCATTCTGAAGGAAATCAGCCCTGAGTGCTCACTGGAAGGACAGATCCTGAAGCTGAGACTCCAATACTTTGACCACCTCATGAGAAGAGAAGACTCTCTGGAAAAGACCCTGATGTTGGGAAAGATCACAAGGAGAATGGGACGACAGAGGATGAGATGGTTGGATAGTGTTCTTGAAGGTACCAGCATGAGTTTGACCAAACTGCGGGAGGCAGTGGAAGACAGAAGTGCCTGGCGTGCTCTGGTCCATGGGGTCACGAAGAGTCGGACACGACTAAACGACTAAACAACAACAAGCGCGATAAAATCCATTGTCCTGATTCAATCCACTAAGAGTTCTTAGAATAAAATCATTATTCTTTTGCTCAAATAATAATCTGAACAGGAGAACTGCCCAGCTGTGCTCAATCATTCCTTCCCATTAGTGGTATTAGTGGAGAAGGTGATCTGAAGGATTCTGGGAGCCTATGAGATATATCTGACTGTATCTCAAAAGCTATGTTTTCCAGGGTCCATGGAATCTTGGAGTGTGGGTACTGTTACATTTGAGTCTTCTCTTAGGCCTATGACAATCTATGGCCTTTTAAGCAGGTGGGGATATTGTATTTGTTTGTTGTTATGGTTTGCATTTTTGTGTTTTTTTATTGTAAACTTCCCTGTGATCTTTGGCTGAAGGGTGATGTAGAAATTTACTGAAAACTGTCTATGGACAAATGCCAGCTCCCTCGGCCTGTAAAGCAAGATGAGCGCCGCAACCCCAGAGTCATCTGCGACTAGACAGTTGTCAGGGGTCCTTTACCTTTACCTTTTTATTATTAATAATAATTTCTGAGTCTCAATTGTCAAAGGAAAAAATTGCATACTGTATTGGCAGCATTCGCTCCAGCCATGAATAGTCATTGTATTACTGTAATATTAAAAATTTTCAAGGTCATTGATCGATTGATTTCATAAGAATTATATACTGTTTGGCTGTAAAAAGCAAACAAACCTCAAATTAGTTTACATAACATCAAAATCAGGTTGCATTTAGGTGTGTCATAGTGCATTTTGATGCTTTGTATATGATTTCCTTCTGAGGTTCTTAGTTGTTTTCTTTGTATGTGGAGATATTTGATTATATTGCTTAAAAAGTGGAATCCGTGCCTATAATAATTAATTGTAGTAGTGTTTGGTTTGAAAGTGGAATTTGTCTTTAAATCCTTTTTTATTTATTCCCCTTTTTGTTGGTATCTGTAAACTATTTAGAATTTTTTGTTGAACTATGAAGAGGTATATAAATTAACTAAAATGCACAAATGAATAAATGTTACTGGCACAGGCCATTTTTTTGGATGCGAGTAATAAAGAAGTACTGCAAGATGAGGATTTTTATCAGATGAACAACAAGCTAATACTGCAGACGTTTTTCTGCTCATGTGCGTAAGATAAAGAAAGGAGGAGCTGCTACTGTTACCATCCTACTATCATACTGTTTGAGCCCCTCCAGATTTTTGCTGGGGTCATTTACTGGAAAGAATGGCTAGTCCCCAGGGTATCGGTTTATTGCTGAGGATCAAATGCAATATGGACCCTGCTAGGAGAAATGAACTCAATTTGGAGGTCACCAGACATGGGACTATTAGCCTCCTTAGACCTGGAAGGCTACTATATATTGCGTAAAACACTAGTTTTTTCTGTTATTGTTATTTTATTTGAATAAATCTATTTTTGTTTTCTTGCTTCTCAGAAGTACAGTAGTACCTCGGTTAAGTACTTAATTCGTTCCGGAGGTCTGTTCTTAACCTGAAACTGTTCTTAACCTGAAGCACCATTTTAGCTAATTGGGCCTCCTGCTGCTGCTGCAGGATTTCTGTTCTCATCCTGAAGCAAAGTTCTTAACCCGAGGTAATATTTCTGGGTTAGCGCAGTCTGTAACCTGAAGCATATGTAACCTGAAGCGTATGTAACCTGAGGTACCACTGTACATAAGAACAGTCCTTAACAGTTGAGACCAAAGACCCTTCTAGTCCAGCATACAGTAAACCAGATGTGTTTTTCAATCAATCAGTCCAAATATTAAGCCAAATGGTAAATCTTTGTTTGACTTCCCGTGCTCTGAGGTCAGAGGATTGCCATCATCTCACATTTGTGCTGCTTTCTTAATTAGTCCAGGTGGTTCCCCTAAATCAATCTGATGTTAATCCTTCCTTTGTTTTCACAACCTCTGAGTTTGTCCAGCAAGCGAGTTATATCAAAACAGTATGTTTCTGTGTGGGTGTTTATTTTAATCCGTGTCTTTCACTTTCTCTTCTGCGTGCCTGTAATTATCCAATACGACATGTCCCAAAATGAAGGAAATCTGGCTTTCTGCCAGTTATTTCAGGCACATGTCCAAACCACTTCGTTTCATCTCATACCAGAACAGATAGGCCTATACTTTGGCTAGAAGCCTCAATTCCCATCTTCCACTCTTAACAGTCCACAGTCCATCCAAATTAATTGCAAGTAAACCAGATGCTATTTGGGAATCCCACAAGCAAAACCTGAGTGCAACAGCATCCCCTTCCCAGCAGCTGGGTGGTGATGGTGGAGAATAACTTATGGATCTTTGACCTGGGCCTTGGTTCTTTCACACATGTATCAGGGAAGAGGGTGGGGGAGTGGGTGGGGGAGAGAGAGAGAGAGAGAGAGAGAGAGAGAGAGAGAGAGGTAGATAGTTGAGAGAAGTGGTGGCAATGATACCACAGGAGATTGATGGAACATGGTTAGAAATGAGAACAAAGGGTTTCTAACATGGTTAGAAATGAGAACAAAGAGGTAATATTCTGGGGGTGGGAGAATGAGGTTAGGTAGGGGTAGGGATTTGTGTGTCAGTGTAAAACAGGTTACAGAGGCAGAATGGTATGTGGCTTGGGAGTGGAGAAGTGGGGTGGAGGGATTCGGTGTATATATTTGGGTGCAGTGTGGAAGTGAGAGCTGGACCATAAAGAAGGCTGATCACTGAAGAATTGATGTTTTTGAATTATGGTGCTGGAGAGTCCCATGGACTGCAGGAAGATCAAACCTATCCATTCTGAAGGAAATCAGCCCTGAGTGCTCACTGGAAGGACAGATCCTGAAGCTGAGGCTCCAATACTTTGGCCACCTCATGAGAAGAGAAAACTCCCTGGAAAAGACCCTGATGTTGGGAAAGATGGAGGGCACAAGGAGAAGGGGACGACAGAGGACAAGATGGTTGGACTGTGTTCTGGAAGCTACTAACATGCATTTGACCAAACTGCGGGAGACAGTGGAAGACAGGAGTGCCTGGCGTGCTTTGGTCCATGGGGTCACGAAGAGTCGGACACGACTCAACAACGAGAGAGAGAGAGAGAGAGAGAGAGAGAGAGGACTTTATCCAAGATTTTGACTAATATATCAGTCAAAATCTTGGATAAAGTCCTCTAGTTCATTTCAGAATATAAAAGTGTGGGTTTGTGTTTTAATTTTATTTTTTGGTTAGCTCTTCTGCCTTGGAAATGAATGCTGATGCAATGATTTTTCTTTTATTGAGCACCCAAAATATAATTTTTAAAGCTCATTAACCTGTAATGTAAGGTTTGAATATTAGAACAGACATAGACAAATACATTCAATCAAGATAATGGAGCTTACGGACCAACGCAAGCATTTTCTGTTGTTTATGAATGTCATCTAATGCACATTGTGAAACAGCGCATAAGTCAAATAAATTCCAAAGAGTCATAAAAAAAGCCAAAGCTGTCAAGACCAATTTTAGCAAAAATTCACTTCTTTTTTCTGTCTTTCTTTGAAAGAAAGAAAGAAAGAAAGAAAGAAAGAAAGAAAGAAAGAAAGAAAAGAAAATGGGTATAAAATGTCATATTGTAAACCAGGCAATTATTGTTTGCACAGCCCTAGTTGTAGCATTTCAGTTGACCTACCCTAGTCCTAAGCCTCTTAGTGTACAACTGATCCAAGACATAGAATGTGAAATATGCATGAAATAAAACTGACATTTGTAGGTGTGGAGGGCTTATTCTAATCCCTGATCATTAAACACTGGCTTAAATAAATAATGTTGGATGAATTGCAGGTAGCTGTTTGCAAATTGGCAACTCGTCACACAATGTGGTTGTATAATGGCTTGGCAAGGCTGTTGTCTTCAATGTCCACTGAGTGATGAGAAAGTTATTATACATTCATACCTAATCAAGGAAATCTAAAAGTCACTTATATAGTGGTCAGATGAAGAATCATAAGTTCTTTAGCTTCTTAACTTCTCTCTCTCTCTCTCTCTCTCTCAAATCTTTTTATATTCTTTTCTCTCTCTTTCTCCTCTTTTCTTTCTCTTTCTTGCCTTTAGATTAATGTTTTTGTTTGAACAACAAATATATGATGATAATCTTTGTATTTTTTTCTTTATAAACTCTAATAATAATATATATATATTTTAAATAGAAGTCACTTAGGAGTTCCAAACAAAATCTTGGAGGGATTTTGAGGGAATCAGAAAGAGACCCTGCCTTGTGTCCTCTTGAATATTTCAGGGAGAAGCTAAACATAACAAGAGATATGACATAAAGATGCAGAAGAATATGTCATCATTTTTTTTTTTTTGTGGGGAGCCAGAACAAGTGATTACCAGCTGCCCCGAGCACAAAAATTATGCTTCCGAAATCTCTTGATAGCGATTCCGCACAGAAAGAGGCAAAGCCACAGCCGCCCCTCCGCATGTGCCACTCACAGCAGAAGCCCTTTTTGAAGGATATGTCATCATGCTACTTCCTGTTGTCATGTTGCATATATATATATATATATATATATATTGCTTTATTGAAATTGATTAATATCAAAACATTCTTTTGTATGGCATGTCCAAGTATACCAATAAAAATCAGTTCAATCTTATACAGTCCATTTCACCATACATTCTTACTAAAATACATAAGACTTGCCGTCACCCCCAGTGTAGTTCCATTATCAGTTGCACTTACAATTATTACTTTTATATTATCTTATAATTTCTTACACCTTTTCGTATCTATTTTCCTTATTTTTGGTTGTTATTTTATACAGAAGCCATTCAAATGTTGCCATAGATGCCACGGCACTATTATATTTTTCTAAATAATTTTTTTTAAAAATTTAATCAAGGCTTGAGGTGTTAAACTGGGTGCCAGACACCTAATCCCTGGACCTAAAAAGTAAAGGTAAAGGACCCCTAACAGTTAAGTCCAGTCGTGAACGACTCTGGGGTTGTGGTGCTCATCTCGCTTTACTGGCCAAGGGAGACAACGTTTGTCCTCAGACAGTTTTTCTGGGTCATGTGGCCAGCATGACTAAGCCGCTTCTGGCAAAACCAGAGCAGCGCACAGAAACTCCATTTACCTTCCCGCCAGAGCAGTACCTAATTGTCTACTTGCACTTTGATATGCTTTCAAACTGCTGGGTTGACAGGAGCTGGGACCGAGCAACTAGCAAGTGTTAAAAGCAAAACAAGTAAGACTAGCTCCCTGTGTTCAGGACAGGCAATCACCTGGGTGATGGGCCATTAAGAGAACAAAGGAAAGGTGGTGAACCATTAAGAAAGCAAAAGGAAGCGGGTTCTGTGTGAAATGGTCAAAATAAAAATGACAAAAGCCAGATTGGTTCATTTCAGCACCCCTGTAGCATTACAGTGCTGTTCCCCAGTGCAGTCAGAGAGGCTGTTTGCTTTCTGCTTGAATACAAGGCTGTAGATATGGGAGATACAAGGCCCTATCAAGGTGTTAATACTGTGAACCCCTCCATCATAGGCTCAGGTTGTATTTATTTGTAAATAAACCATATATCATAAAGACACCACAGTCTTCACTGTGCCTTATTTTCAAAAGGAAAAACAGACCCTGGTTAAGTGCCCAGGACCCCTGGAATCTAGCGTTGCTCAGAGATCAGTATGGCATGCAACAATATTTTACGTTTCTAACGCTGGTTATTTATCTTTGTCTTTTCCCTAATGTTTGATTAAGTTCTTTTAAGCGAAGGAAATGTTTTTGTTGTGTGCCTGAAAGCTCATGCTTTAACACTAAGTGTTCTGTGTGCTGATACAAAGTGGAATTAACTCTTCTCTTAATCTGGCAGTTGCTACAGAAGGAACTAAAGCGGAAGACTTAACTGGCCAACTCAGTTTCTGCTAAGTAGAAATCAGAGCAAAATTAGAACACAACCCTCCTTTTTGCCTTGGGATTTGATTTTCTGCCTGAATCGGACTTAAATCATATAGGTTTCAAAGAGAGTGTCTTTTGACCTTCATGAAGCTTGCACATTGACCCCTAAATCCCCCCCCCATTCAATTCTGATGTGGGTTTCCTTGGTCTAAATTGCAGTGTGAATCTATTGTCTAACCTTTGCACTGGAAATCCCCCCCAAAAAAGGGGGGGGAGAGAATAAATGTTCATTATAATTACTCTTCCATTTTGTTAGGATAATGCTGTGTGTTTGGAGATCCTGGGACTTCTTTTTTACTTTGACAGTTTAAAAAGGCAAATGTAATTCTAGTGAAATTAATAGACCCATAATACCCAGAGCATCTGCTCCTGCATTTAAAATTAAAAGCAGACTGCAGGGTTTTTTTCCCTCCTTAATGCCTCTATAATTAATATAGGTAAGTTTCCCCTTCCTTAATTATCACACCATATATCAGTTTTTTAGAAATATATGGTGGTAGAAAGAACTGTAATACAATTTCTGCCTTTTATTTTATGGTACACATTTGCAATATAATGTGGTTAGCAGAAAGATGACACTAATTTTCATTTCCATAGGAAGTAGTAACAATTTATTCTAAGATGTGTACCATAATCAAAACCTTAATTACTGTGCATAGAAATCAGAGGATTAAGTATTCACAGTCAAACGAGCATTGCAAAAAGTTCCATGAACCACATAGCTCCTTTTTTAAAAAAGGCTCCTTTAACAAGAAGAGATAGCTAAGCATTTATACTTTTGGCTAAGACAGTAGTGTACTTCAACTTCAGTCTTGAATTGGGCTGTGATCATGCTCAACGTGTCTGGGTTTATTCTCTCCCAGGTTTCCTCCTGTAAACCCGAGCATTCATCCTGCTTTGCTTGCACAAAGCTTGCACAGAAGTTAGACCGTGTCTGGTCTTTATCGAGCATTTGTTCTTAGCTCTTCACGGGGAGGTTATACACAGCAATGAGCATTCACCTTGAACTCATCCCTCAAGTTTTGGAACATATTAAAGAAAACAGCAAAAGAGGAAACCCAATAACTTGAACTAACTTCCTCTTTTGAACTTCCACTGCAATACACCAAATTTACACATCGCCTCTGCTGGAAGAAGTACATTTGAGAAAGGCAGCCATGTGATGGCAAGACCTCAGAGGGTGATGTGGCCTTCTTGAGTTCTATTTCACTGACTTTTTAGAAAAATCTAGGCTGTTACATAAAAGTGTGGCATTGTATGTTTATCTGCTGGAGGAGATGCTAGTAGAGGTAGAACAGTTGGTCCATGATCTTATTCTTGTGGATCCTGTCCCCACCCCCTGCTAGGATTGTAGGATAGCTTTCATTTTCTCCAGGCTCTTGTTACTGTAATGTGAAGTTAATAAACATTTTGTTGGTTGGCTGGCTGGCTGCAGTGTGATAGAAGAAGCTCAGTTGGTAGAGCATGGGACCCTTAATTTCGGAGTCATCCAAAATTATAAGTGATGCATATTCTGTTTCTTGCTGTAGGGTTTACAGGGATTCCTAACATAGATCAAGTGTGATTTATTGATATCTTGTATTATTTTGATTGATTGATTGATTGATTGTATATTTCTTTCATTTTAAAGTTTTTCATTGCCTTGGGTGCCTTTTGGTCAAAAAGTGGTATATAAATAAGTCCTAGCATAGCACCACAGCCACTAGGAATAGCCAAGACACACAGCCTGACTAGCTTATTGCATGAGAAGCCCCAGCTAAGGATTAAAAACATGCGGCTCAACACATGTACCCAGGACATTTTCCCCAGCCAGAACTTACCAGAACTCAGTTCTAGCACAATGTCCGGCAGGTGAGATTGCACCCATGTCCCCTAGGCATGTTACCAAGCCACCTTCTGTGACTCCCCAGCTGAGGATGGAGAGAAAATCATCCCTCCTTGCTAAGTTTGAGTATGTGAACCGTGTCAGGAGCTCGTCCTACACTCGAGTAGCACCCTGGCAGAGACACATGTCCGTCTGCCATGTTCTCTCCCTCCTGGTCGGTTGTTCAGGAGCTTCAAAAGCTTTCTTCAGCACGAACATCACAGCGACCGATGCCAACAGACATCGTCACGCTTAGGGATCCACAGAGTCTTTGCAGCTTGCGTAACAGACCTCAGCAACTCAGAATTTTGGCTAATCTACTTTATTTACACATAAACACACACGGAGCACTGCAACATGGCTCCCTCTCTCTCTCTCTAGCATCAGACAGCAAAGAGAAAAAAAACAAAGAACAATAGTCCCACTTCACGGAACACAGTAACACAAACATCCTGTCTCCGTCACTTCCCACTCTGTGGAGTCAAAACATATACCGTCATGTGATAGACAACAATCCCATGACTGCAATCACGGAGCAGGAATTCTAACATGCACACTTGGGCCCCACTGTCCAATAGTCACCAACGTGTGCACATCAAAAGGCACCCCCAAGCTACAAGCTGTGGAAGCTGATTCTAGAGTGCCCCTAACCCAATAATGCCGCAAACTGGTTGTCAGGTAAGGTGTTAATTCTCCTTACCTACCGGCACAGAATGCCAAATTGACCGGGTTAACAGATACCTAATAAACAGATAACCCTACAGGCCTAAATAGGTGACAAAAACATTTCTTACTCAATCCCTTGAATAAAGGAGAGGGGGCAGAGCAGACCTAAATAGTGACCCAATAGCCTCCACCCATTAGGCTTGCCTGCCATGAGATCTCCAGCCCCCCTCCCTGTGGAAAGACCAACTCAAATCATCTCCTGGGGTCTGTGTGAAGCAAATTCACCCCTACTAAAGAGCAGCAGCAGCATTCGCTTTTGCACCTCATGTTCACCATTGGAAGCAACTTGGAAAAAATCCGGCTTTCACACAGCTCACTTCCAGACTGCTTAAACTAAAAATAACTTATTCCCAAGACACTACTCAGGAGTCTGTGGTTTTAGTTTTACAACTAAAACCCCCAAGGAAATAGTTGGTTTTAAGAATTTTTGGGACCTCATAACAGCAAAGATACTTCTGCAGAGTTAAAATAGATTGCCCAGGCAGGTGCAATCTGTGGCCCTGCAAGAGCGATGAAATAACTGATACAGGACACAGGTGTTGGGTGAAATCAGGTGAAATCTTTCTCATGAAGATCCCTAGCCCATGAAAGCTCACAAGAGTACTATGGGGGAGACATAGCTCTGCCTCCCCACCCCCCACTTTGCAGGCCTTTCACCACCGGGCAAAGTTGTCCCATGCACAAAGGACTTCTCTCTAAGACAACAACAGCTCCCACCATTTTGTCTCTTCTACAGGAGTCTTGCTTTAATGTTCTCCCTTCGTTTCTCTCATCTGCATGCTTTGTATTCCCTTTCAAGAAGTTTCTATGCTTTCGTTGGACAATTTCCTGGCTCTTTGAAAGAAACTAGCCTGGATTCATCCCTAGTGTTTCTGAAAAAAACACCTGCTTTCTGTATTCAGTCTTCTAGCCCTATGTTTCCCCTACCATTGTTCATGATATATGCAGAAAATTGTCCTGTATTGAGCAGGGCTGGTTTTCTCTCTCCAAATTTTGTTTCTTGTATCAAAATCTGCATATTCAACAGGGAAGGATTTTCTGTTAAACAGCTCTGCAAATCACACTAACATTGAAACATTTTTTTTTCATCCATTTCCTGCATACAATGCAATACTTTAAGTGTGTCGGTCCTTTTAATTATTACTTTAAGACTCTCTTTAAAAAAAAGAAGAACTTCTCAGTTGGAGAGCAACAGAAAGCTTGGCTGTAGGTCTAGACTAGGTCAGGGACTGTTAAGCACATCTAGGATAAATTCCCTTGTATCTCCCTTGGGAAGACTTTTCTGGCAGTAAGGGCTGTTCGGCCGTGGAAAAGACTCCCATGAGAGGTGATGGACTTTCCTTCCTTGGAGGCTTTTAAGCAGAGGTTGGATGGCCTCCTGTCATGTATGATCTAGTTGAGATTCCTGCATTGCAGGGGGTGGACTTGATGACCCTCAGGGGCCCTTCCAACTCTACAATTATATGAATCTATGATTAGAAGAGTCTGCAACAAAGTCAGGATGTGTCTAGGGACAACCAGTTAGAGAGCTGGACCATAAAGAAGGCTGATTGCTGAAGAATTGATGCTTTTGAATTATGGTGCTGGAGGAGACTCTTGAGAGTCCCATGGACTGCAAGAAGATCAAACCTATCCATTCTTAAGGAAATCAGCCCTGCGTGCTCACTGGAAGGACAGATCCTGAAGCTGAGACTCCAATACTTTGGCCACCTCTTGAAAAGAGAAGACTCCCTGGGAAAGACCCTGATGTTGGGAAAGATGGAGGGCACAAGGAGAAGGGGACAACAGAGGATGAGATGGTTGGATAGTGTTCTCGAAGCTACCAGCATGAGTTTGACTAAACTGCGGGAGGCAGTGGAAGACAGAAGTGCCTGGCGTGCTCTGGTCCATGGGGTCACGAAGAATCGGACATGACTAAATGACTAAACAACAACAAAGTTCTTACAGTCTGAGGAGTCTGAGGGTGTGAATGCTGCCCATTTGTAATCACTAATTGCTCTCCTCCTTCTCTTCTGCCCCCCTTCCTTCTTTCTGCAGGGGAACATCTTAGATGAACGAGTTTTCCTTACTTTTTAAGATCTTTCTCTGCAAGGACCACTGTATTTCATGCTTTGTGAAATGGTGGTATTTGGTGGTCAGGCTTGTCCTCTCTCGGCCACCTAACTCCCAACTGTGCTATGTGTACTCTGTGTTGGGGGTTTGGGCGGTGATGAGAGCTTACCATCCTTTGGTTATTTATTCGCTCTGTGGACATGACAGCCATTTCCTGTGTTCTTTCACACCTTAGCATCACAAAACAGAGTGACCAAGAAGTGGAGTCCAATATGGAGTAATGCAGCTGAAGAGGTTAGCACATGGGGGTGGTGGTGGTGATTCTCAGTGGTTTCCATTGAGCTCCATGAGGCAAAATAAATACAAAGGAGACAAAACATCAATGAAACAGGTTTGGCCCTCAAAGCCCCCTACAAATGTTGTATGCATGAAGGAAGGCACTGGAGACACACTGCTGGACATTGGACTTCTCCCTGTCTGCAATGGAAGTTGAGCGTGGCACCTGACAAAGCAAAATCTAAGCATGTAGAGATCAGTGCACATTTGATCTGGAACCCTGAGCGCCCTGTTTAATCATGTGGAGCCTCTTCCACACATATAAGGTGTGAGAAGTGATACAGTGCTATTCACAAATATCTCCCTTCACTATACTTTATTGAACTGAAATATTACTCCCACGGGGTGGGGGGGTAAGTGCTGTGGGTGATATTGGGTGATACTGAGGTAGGGACACCTTCCCAGTGTCTTCTAATAGTAGGGATGCTTTGGAGGGTGTGTGCAATGCATCTCTTTATGGACACATGCATTAACCACAAACTGCTTGCAACATAGATTCTCAATGTAACACTGAGAATATCACTAGTGGATGACAACCCATCATAATGGTTGGCTATTTCACTAGTCAGTCGGAAGGAACAGCCATTTGATTGGTTTCTGTTCTTGCCGTTAAATAGTTGGCATCCTCAGATAAGCATCATTCTGCTTTTTTCAGAATTCCATCAAGTCTAGTGCAGGTATACATTTGGTCTCTTGTCTTTGTTCTTTCTTCATTCTTAGAGTCTATTATCTACATCTTGCAATTCTTGTCCCCTGTTAGAAACACATATTTCTTTCTTAAGAGCCACCTTTTCGATGACTGCTAAGATTATTTGGTTGAAGATCAATGTATTCCTTCTTACAGGTCTTTTTATCCTACATATAAGATAAGCAACTGCTATAGGTAGTTACCTGTTCTAGTAAAGGTGACATTTAATGTTTGTATACGTTAGAACATGCTGATTTGTTGTAAGCTATCTCATAATCTGTGCTGTTATATCACAATTTCCTCTCCTAAAAACATTGACGTTTTAGAAATACTGTTCACACCCAAGCCTGGTTCAGATGCAATGTTAAATCATTGTCTGTATGACCATGCTCTCTCCTTTCCTTCTCCTCCAGCACAGCCAGTGAAAGACAGAGGATGGGGGAAACAGACAAGCCTGAGGCTTGTTCATGAAGAAGTAGAAGAAGAAGAGTTTGGACTTGATATCCCACCTTTCACTCCCCTTAAGGAGTCTCAAAGCAGCTAACAATCTCCTTTCCCTTCCTCCCCCACAACAAACACTCTGTGAGGTGAGTGGGGCTGAGAGACTTCAGAGAAGTGTGACTGGGTTCACCACATTACGAGTCCACCACTCTTAACCTCTACACCACGCTGGCATGGTGCACAAAACAATGGTTTGGTGCAGGGGTAACCCTGCCAGCAAAGCCAATGGTTAGGGATAATGGGAGCTCTAGTCCACCATTATCTGGAGAGCACTAAATTTAGGCTAACCTAAAAGTGTTAAACATATGTATGTTGAATGTGTGGAGCGGTGTGATATTGTGTCAAACATCTGGTCTGTTAAGTCCAGTGCAACATCTGCCCACAGGAAATGATTTTTTTCTCATCCTTGCTAGTATCTGAGATACCTATAAGGATGTTGGGGATTAAACCTGGAGTCTCATATAAGTAAGAGCACATGCTCTACCCATGAGCCATAGCTCCTTCCTCTAACCTTGACCAAATTGTGGCCTATGTGATGTAATTTCCTTTGTAATTGAGTTTTCACACAATTAAAGAACTGAACTACAGATTTAATGAAGGATTTAGATTTTGTAAAGATGCACGTGTTTATAAAGAACAATATTTTATAATCCATTTCATACAAGCGGGGTAATGTCCACACAATTAAGCTTCCTAATCAAAGTGGTTTTGCTCATGTGACCTCTTTCTAGTATACTTCATGGTTTGGTTGGGAGATAATTAAAGCTAACATTTATTTAATCTTTGCCTGATAAGCCTTATCCATCTTGTTCAGGGCCAGAACATTAGCAGCATATTAATAATATCGCTGTCAATGCATTAATATTTTAAGATGAATTAATGCATTGGGAAAGGCTTAGATTAGGAGAAGTAACCGCAAAAAAAACTGTTTAGTAGGCTACTGTGGCATGGTCATATTTTGTAATCAAATGCAGCTTGTGAAAATTTATTCCAATGATTGATAACTTTAGATGTGGAGAGGGCATGAGTGTGTGTATGCATGCTCCAGTATTATGGGGACATTCTTAACTTTCAATGGGTCTACTTTGAAGTAAAACTTAGTAGAATAACACCTGGTAACTTTTAAGTTCCATCGATTTCCAATGGCAAATTTAAGTACATGCTCAGTGATCCAGTTGAAATCAAAAGGATTAGGTGCTTAACAGTGGTTAGATTATGTCTTGTTTTATTATACACTTATTCATCATGTTGACTTGTAGGATGTCTTCAAGAGAAGGAAGGCTAAGGAGTAAACCCTACACAAATCCAGAGTGGAGTCCCTAAGACGGTCTTGTATTCCTCCTTCTGGCAACTCCTGCAGCCAAGCTGGTGCCAAATGTATTGCTTTCCTTTCCTTTGGACCACATCAGCAAAGCCAAGAGGGGGGTCTTGTCATCTGGGCAGCCCAGGACCTCCATACACACTGCCCAGGCTTGTGCCACTTCAGTGCTGCTAACATAGCAAAATCTATGTGGGAGATGGCACTTATGAGTTACCGGTCTCTGCAGTCACAGCAGCCCTGTGATCCTCTGGCAGTTTGAGTTCACCCCCAGAGGTGCACTCCATTGTCTCTCATGATGGATAGATGCCAACAACAATGTTCATCAAAGACACCACCGTAGTGTTCAGTTTTAAAACAATACAAAATCATAACTTAGAATTGGTCCCAAATAAATGAGTGCAAAATTCATAAAGCATCAATATAAAAAAGAGGGGAGGTGGGGAGTCAAGCTAAGCCTTAACAATGATTACTGGCCTTTTGGTACAATTCCCCCAGACACACATGCATTTTCATCAGACTCTACCAGAAAGTCGGGCGTTTTGTCCGCATCTCCCTTACTGAGAAGACCAAATGCCATGTAGCGAAATGGAATTCAATGCAGTACTCCATTGAAACATCTTCCCAGGGAGGTTTGCATGGAACAAGATTTCTCCAGAATAAGCAGGGTTTGTTAGTGCAATCCCAAACTCTGAATGATTGAAAGTTCCCCTGTCAGATCTTGGGAGCAAATGAGATATGACAGGTCCATTTGTTTGTTCATCTGACTGTCCCATTCATGTTTAAAGAAGTGTCTGCCCCCATTCATGCACAAGTGCTTCTCCACAAGCAGAGGAACCCTAATTGCTCCATAGTTTCTCCTCATACGAAGGTCCTCCATCTGTGTACATCAGTAGATATGAAGAACAGTTCCCCCCACAAGCTGAATGTGCATTTCTGCAGCATGGCCATGGTATGTGTCAGCACCAGGGATGGAGCAAACAGAGGTCATTGCATAGGGAGATAGACAGCTAAAGACGTTGCGCTCTACGTGGGGCTTCCTTTGAAGGTGACTCAGAAGCTACAACTAATTCAAAATGCAGTATTTAGACTGGTGACTGGAAGTGGTTGCCGGGAACATCTAATACTGGTCATAAATGACCTTCACTGGCTCCAAGTACATATCTGAGCACAATTCAAAGTGTTTGTGCTGACCTTTAAAGCCCTAAATGGCTTTGACCCAATTTACCTGAAGGAGCATCTCCACCTCCATTGTTCAGCCCGGACACTGAAGCCCTTCTGGTGGTTCCCTCACTGCAAGAAGCGAAGTTACAGGGAACCAGGCAGAGGGCCTTCTCGGTAGTGGCGCCCGCCCGGTGGAATGCTCTCCCATCAGATGTCAAAGAAATAAACAACTATCTGATGTTTAGAAGACATCTGAAGGTGGCCCTGTTTAGGGAAGTTTTTAATGACTGGTGTTTTAATATATTTTTAAACTTTTGTTGGAAGCCGCCCAAAGTGGCTGGGGAAACCCAGTCAGATGGGTGGGGTATAAATAATAACGTATTAGTATTAGTATTATGAACTCCATAACTTTTAGAATACATCTGAAGGCAGCCCTGTATCAGGAAGGTTTTTTTTATGTTTGACGTTTTATTATGTGCTGTATGCTGCCCAGAGTGGCTGGGACAACCCAGTCAAATGGGCAGGGTATAAATAATAAAATGATGATAATGATGTTAGAAAGAGAGAGAAGATTATATGTGTAGGTAGATATCTGGATTCATTCATTTGTTCATGAATCCATGTCCTTATTTTCCAAACCATTCTGAGATGCTGTTTGGAATTTTTTTAAAAATAAAATAGATATAATTATGGTGTATACGTAGAACACTTAAAATAAAAAAACCACCATATTTCTCTAACCTTATTAAAATGATTTCCTAAACCATTCTGATTACTATCCGTGGGTGCCTTCTGCAGAGAGCTGATAAGTAGGAGAGACAGCCTAATAGCCTGCTAATGAGCTCTTTCCCCTAGTGGAACTTTTAAGTCTGGATCACGAGGGTCACTGCCAACCAAGTATTGAATTATTAAAGCTAGTAATTAATCCAGTCCAAATGCACCTGTTTATAATGCTACAGCACCTGGGAATTTCCAGGAAGGTTTCGGAAGATCACATTTTTATGCACAGTTATCACTGCAACATTTTAAATGATAATAATAATAACGCATTTCCTTCAGGAATCAGAAGACATTTACTTGCACTCAAGGAATGTGGGTTGCTACGCTGGGACTTTTAAGTAGCTGTAATGTTTGACATTTATTTTATGCAGAGAGCAAAAAAAAGATTTGGATCGTCGCTGTCAGGTTCTTTGCCTGCTGCGAGGAATTAGCGTCGCTTCCAGAATCCAGGGCTGGGGGACAGAATCTGGGTCAAATATTGCAGCGCTGTCACTTTTGAATGCTGTGCTGAACATCCCAGTGCCCATTCTAAAATCCAGCAGGCTGCTACAGAACCCACATATGAGTCAGCCTTCTAAGAATAGGTATTATCATGCTATCTAGAGGCTTGCAAGGGTACAAATATTCTGCAGGAAGCCAACTGTGTATGATAATTTAACCCAGGCATCCCCAAACTCAGTCCTCCAGATATTTTGGGACTACAACTCCCATCATCCCTAACTAACAGGACCCAGTAGGGATGATGGGAATTGTAGTCTCAAAACATCTGGAGGGCCAAGTTTGGGGATGCCTGATTTAACCCATTCATGTTTGTCCCTTTTCCGTTATCATTATCATTGTTACTGTTATTGGTTCAATTTATATACCACCCTTTATCAAAAGATTTCAACATTAGAAGCACATTAAAGGTAAAGGTAAAGGGACCCCTGACCATTAGGTCCAGTTGTGGCCAACTCTGGGGTTGCGGCGCTCATCTCACTTTATTGGCCGAGGGAGCTGGCATACAGCTTCCGGGTCATGTGGCCAACATGACTAAGCCGCTTCTGGTGAATCAGAGCAGCGCACGGAAACGCTGTTAACCTTCCTGCCAGAGTGGTACCTATTTATCCACTTGCACTTTGACATGCTTTCAAACTGCTAGGTTGGCAGGAGCAGGGACAGAGCAACAGGAGCTCACCCTGTCGCAGGGATTCGAACCGCCGACCTTCTGATCGGCAAGTCCTAGGCTCTGTGGTTTAACCCACAGTGCCACCTGCGTCCCAGAAGCACATTACAAAACATCAATGATAAAAACATAACAACAGTCTAATAGTAATAATAATAGTAATAATAATAATAATAATAATAATAATAATAATAATAATAATAATAATAATAATAATAATAATAATTTATTGTTTATACCCCACCCATCTGGCTGGGTTTCTCCAGACACTCTGGGCGGCTTCCAACAAAGTATTAAAATATAGTGGTCTGTTAAGCATTAAAAGCTTCCCTAAACAGGGCTGCCTTCAGATGTCTTCTAAAAGTCTGGTAGTTGTTCTCTGCTGCAGTTCAGTAGTGCAAGGCCACTTTTTTTTGTATCAGAAAATGCTGGCAAAACACTGCATTAATTCTACCTTGCTTCTCCCTGTAGCTATCTCCCAAAGGTCCTTTGCACAATATACTGTACTGCACAAGAGCTTCCCTGAATTGCTAGCCCAGTAGCAACAGCAAAGATACAATGCATTCTATTATGCTAGTGACCATATTGTGCTTAGGAACATCTGCTTTCAAGAGCTCCTTTGTGGGCACAAACTCAAACAGTTGGGGCTTATTTCTCTCAAGCTGCTTATGGAGAGCAAAGGGGTTACCTGTGTTTCCGATGGTATTCATATCCAGGTTACATTCACGTAACTGTGCAGAAGATTAAGCTTTGCTTCAAATTGGCAATACATCCATGCCCCTGGGAGGCTACAAGTACTATGGCGATGTTCCTGCTTTTTCAGTTCAAGGTATTTGTTAGGATTCATGAGACTGGAGTCAGAATGGACCTTGGTGGCCTGAGGCTAGGATGCTACATTGTGAACCTCCATGGATTGTGAGTGCTCAGACCTCAAAGGCAGAGGAGGGAGTGGGATTATGTTGCACCTGCCTTTGCAAATGTGCTCCATCTACCCTTGGAACAGGGAACCAGCCCAGTCTTCTGCTTGGTTTCCCTTTATCCCCAAAGCCACTCTAGGTATGGGACAGACAGACTGACTTCCAATGCATGCTGTAGCCTATGAAGAGCTCTGCTTGTACATTTACTGATCTGATGGTCAGTACTAGGTTTGCTTGTGAAAATTTCACCTTCCGATATAAAATCACCTGATCTGCTCTTTTCAAACTGATAATCACGATTGGAATATAACTAGCTGGAGCCACTCAGTGTCTGGGGCTACCCAGTCAGATGGGCAGGGTAATTATTATTATTATTATTATTATTATTATTATTATTATTATTATTATTTTATTGTTTATACCCCGCCCATCTGGCTGGATTTCCCCAGCCACTCTGGGTGGCTTCCAACAAAAGATTAAAATACAATAGTCCATGAAACATTAAAAGCTTCCCTAAACAGGGCTGCCTTCAGATGTCTTCTAAAAGCCTGGTAGTTGTTTTTCTGTTTGACATCTGGTGGGAGGGCATTTCACAGGGCAGGTGCCACTACCAGGAAGGCCCTCTGCCTGATTCTCTGTAACTTCACTTCCCGCAATGAGGGAACCGCCAGAAGGCCCTTAGAGCTGGACTTCAGTGTCTGGGCTGAATGACAGGGGTGGAGATGCTCCTTCAAGTATACTGGATCGAGGCCATTTAGGGCTTTAAAGGTCAGCACCAACACTTTGAATTGTGCTCGGAAATGTACTGGAAGGCAATGTAGATCTTTCAATATAGGTACAAATGATAAAATTATTACTTCATTATTATAAGCCACTATATTCTTGGCTTGCTGTAACACTTTTCATCACAGTTTAAAATATAACAAAATTTGAATTTAGAGGGTTGTTTAATGCAGATTAATGCAGAAGTTAATTATGAACAAAAGCATAGAAAAGCGACATGGACTGGAAATAGATTTGCCCATCTCTAGATCAGTTCTTTTGCTTTTGGTTCACTTACATACAAGAATCCTGAACTTAGTCATCCTGCTACTACAAAAGTAGGTTGATACTACCAAATATGATCACACCACCTCTCTTTAAGCAAAGGAATGATCCTATGATCCAGTGGACCACTTTCCCCATCTTGAACAGTGGTCCAAGGCCAGAAATGCATTTTGCTGCACAAAATGTCTCCATTATTAAGATGTTGACATTTAGCATTACATAGTTGCTGAGCACACATAACAATGTGATAGCATGTCATTATTGTAACATGATGGTGTGTTACAAATAATCCCAAAGACAGTTGTAGCATTAAAATGTGGCCTGTATCTATTTTGTACAAAGTGGGTGGTTCTCAACTACAATCTCATTTCAGAGCAAGGATTTCTACTAGCTCCGCAGGACTTCCCTTCCTCTGTGTCCTCTGCAAATCCGCTCCAGAAGGTTGCAGGAACACTTATAACAGAATTCAGGAGGTGGAGAGTGGGAGGACATTCTGTCGCAAAGGGGAAAATCCTTGTGCTGATGGAACAAGGGTCAGTACTACATTGGATTCCACCCCAAATATATCTCTTTCGTCCTCCTTTTCCTCAATGAAACTATGGGAAGACTTCTTAATATTTACTTTGGGGTGCAGGGCCCAGGGTTAAATTGCTTTGGCAGTTGAATCTAGTCCGCAGTAGAGAATCTGTGTTGTTGTTTAGTCGTTTAGTCGTGTCCGACTCTTTGTGACCCCATGGACCAGAGCACGCCAGGCACTTCTGTCTTCCACTGCCTCCCGCAGTTTGGTCAAACTCATGTTGGTAGCTTCGAGAACACTATCCAACCATCTCGTCCTCTGCCATCCCCTTCTCCTTGTGCCCTCCATCTTTCCCAACATCAGGGTCTTTTCCAGGGAGTCTTCTCTTCTCATGAGGTGGCCAAAGTATTGGAGCCTCAGCTTCAGGATCTGTCCTTCCAGTGAGCACTCAGGGCTGATTTCCTTAAGAATGGATAGGTTCGATCTTCTTGCAGTCCATGGGACTCTCAAGAGTCTCCTCCAGCACCACAATTCAAAAGCATCAATTCTTCGGTGATCAGTCTTCTTTATGGTCCAGCTCTCACTTCCATACATCACTACTGGGGAAACCATAGCTTTAACTATACGGACTTTTGTTGGCAAGGTGATGTCTCTACTTTTTAAGATGCTGTCTAGGTTTGTCAGAGAATCCGTAGGTAGTCTCAACACAGTACATTTGGTGCAGATATCAGGAGGCATGGCTTGTTCTGTTTAATTCCATGCAGGCACCCTTCTCAGGGTGTGAAAATCTCATCCATCAAAGGGGTCGATGTATGAAAACATGATTCTCCATGCTGACAACCCTTGATGGACAAGGGCATCTATCTAAAGACTCCTTTCTCTCACACACTTCTGATTATCTTTCTAACTGGGCAGTATATCTATCTACTTTTCGTGTATGTTTATCTTACCCTCGCCTCTTCTCTGTTTATATCTCTTCTTCCATTTAACTGTCCCCCCTCTTCTCTCCTCCCCATTTATTTCCATTCCTATCTCCAATATATCTAGCCATCTATGTATCTCTTTGCTTTCCAATCTCTTTCGGACTCTGCAATATATCTATCTGCTTCTCCATTTTTCCTGTTTTTATCGTGCTTTCTCTTCCCGCTGCTTCATGGCTCCTATTTATCACTGTCACTTCTCCCTCCCTCCCCACATCTTTCTGTCCCCATCTACAATATATCTACTTTCCCTGCTCCCCCACCTTGTGTAATGGATTCCAATCACTGGGCTGCAAAATGCCTCTCTGGGCCTGATGTTTCTGCCCGTTAAGAGTAAACAGACCCAAAAGCTGTGCAGAGCCATTTCCAAGATCAAGGCCTGATAATTGCTTGAAGTCATTGCTTGCCACTCTAAAGAGAGTTTCATTCCAGCCATGAATAAATACCTCAAATGAATCAATTTTGCTTATGCATGAAAATCAATCATGCAAAGTTCCTTCTTTTCTTTTTAAGGCAATTCGTCACTTTCAGAGCTGAATGGAGTGGACCCATTTTATGGTTTTAAAAATGACACAAACCAAACTCAGCAACGTGTTTTTTGGAACTTTATGTGCACAATTTTATCTGTTTATTATGCCTGATACTGCCATCAAGCACACAGGTACCTTCCAAGGCAGCATCCACATTCAGATCCAAATGCACTAATAAAAATACAGTGACAGGATTCTTCCCAAGGGGCAGTTGGTGAAAGATGCACTCCCCACCCAAACTCAAGCACTTCCTCGTGGAATTTTAATTTCTCATTCTGTATTTTTATTAGTGCATTTGGATCTGACTTGGAAGCATTTTGATTTGAACTGATGTTTCCTTTGCCTGTCTACTTTTCTTTCCCACAACCCTTTTAATGAGGGTGAAAGAGGATAACGCAAAATATGGTTTGAAGCTCAACATCAAAAAAACTAAGATCATGGTCACTGGGCCCATCACCTCCTGGCAAACAGAAGGGGAAGAAATGGAGGCAGTGAGAGATTTTACTTTCTTGGGCTCCATGATCACTGCAGATGGTGACAGCAGCCACAAAATTAAAAGACGCCTGCTTCTTGGGAGAAAAGCAATGACAAACCTAGACAGCATCTTAAAAAGCAGAGACATCACCTTGCCAACAAAGGCCCGTATAGTTAAAGCTATGGTTTTCCCTGTAGTGATGTATGGAAGCGAGAGCTGGACCATAAAGAAGGCTGATCGCCGAAGAATTGATGCTTTTGAATTATGGTGCTGGAGGAGACTCTTGAGAGTCCCATGGACTGCAAGAAGATCAAACCTATCCATTCTGAAGGAAATCAGCCCTGAGTGCTCCCTGGAAGGACAGATCCTGAAGCTGAGGCTCCAATACTTTGGCCACCTCATGAGAAGAGAAGACTCCCTGGAAAAGACCCTGATGTTGGGAAAGATGGAGGGCACAAAGAGAAGGGGACGACAGAGGACGAGATGGTTGGACAGTGTTCTTGAAGCTATCAGCATGAGTTTGACCAAACTGCGGGAGGCAGTGGAAGACAGGAGGGCCTGGCGTGCTCTGGTCCATGGGGTCACAAAAAGTCAGACATGACTAAAAGACTAAACAACAACAAACCCTTTGGTGTGGATATTTTCATTAGTCACTAGCTGGTCCTCATCCTCACTTAGCTTTTGCCCTGTGCTTTCTAGATGCGGTTCTGCACTTTCCTGGACTGTGTCCAAGCATTGTGTGTGTGGGTGGGTGTGGGTATGGGTGTGCTCCACCACTTTCCCCAGGAAAACCCACTTTTTAATGCTGAATCAGAATGACAATGTAAGTTTTCTGCAGATTGCTGTTTGCTCTTATTTAGCAGTAAATGGCAGATTTCCACAGGAAAAGTGCTGGGGCAAAAAAATAAATAAAAATAAAAAATCTGTGGAGGGGATTCAAAATCTGTGGAGGGGCTTAAAAAGTGTGGACTTGTGCCAAGAAATGTGAAGCAAAGCCTGCAGCTCTATTTTTTCCAGAAAAAGAGGTGCCAGAACTCACCACAAACACCTCTTACAATTGTCCTCTTACAATGGCAATGATGCCCACCTGATTCTGGCTAAAAAAAGAAGCCCTGAACAAATGTAAATGTGGATGATCCCTTAGTTGTATCTGGGCGGAGTCAGAAGTTTCATATTGTTGTTCTGTTTCTGTTTAAGAAGCAAGACAAAAAACAAAACCCCTTCTTCTCTAGCTTCCTAACTAATGTGTTCTCTAAGCTTTCTGTAACATCTTACCACAGGGCAGCAGTTGGTGGTAGATAATTGATGGGAGTACTTAGTAGTACAATGGACATACTGTAGCTACCAGATAGCAGGGATAGCTAAGGAAGCTTGGTCATAGAAAGGATCTGAAAATGAGCCAGTAGGTCCATGCCACTCACACCTTCTCAACTCTGCTCCTGCCTGGATTTGCCCTACCT
Source organism: Podarcis siculus (assembly GCA_034642415.1). Classification (NCBI taxonomy): domain Eukaryota; kingdom Metazoa; phylum Chordata; class Lepidosauria; order Squamata; family Lacertidae; genus Podarcis; species Podarcis siculus. The sequence continues at coordinate 844,766 of JAXCMG010000169.1, forward strand.
TGGTTCCTTCTTTCCCCAATCCTTTTTAAGGCCTTCTGTTCTGAAGACCATGGTTCATACTTGTGAAGTTTACTAAGCTGGAACTTGGTGCTTATATTTGACATGCAAAGACCTGAATGCCCTTTTAAATTTTGGAAGACGTATGAATTGCCAGGAATTCTTACTCATCACCTAATCAGCTAATTCATTGGATGGAGCACTGAAAGGGAAAATGCAAGGTCGGAACTGTTCATTGCTGAAAAATAGAAGTATATTTTGTGATACAACTTAATACCGCCTAATCTTTTGGGACACCTTCTGGGGGTGGCGGAATCCAAAAGCAGGAAATGACACTTGAAATAAGTTAAATGCTTTGAAATTAAATTCATATGTCAGGAGTGCTCTGATGGTGTTTCCTGCTTGGCAGGGGGTTGGACTCGATGGCCCTTGTGGTCTATTCCAACTCTATGATTCTATGATTCTATGATTCTACATGGGCTTTATCAACGAGATTTGCTAATCGAACTGCTATATCTCCTTTTTCCCTGGTGGTCTCAGGGAGGCATCCTGTTGTATATGTATTGTAGATGCTGTAGCATGAGCCATATGCACATGTTGGCTCTCTGCTTCCCTGCTTCCTTTGCTTAGTGGTCTCAGGGAGCTATCCCATTTGATGTTGTTGAACATGTATTTAATATAATGCAGAATGAGTGCTAGATTCTGAATTTTTTTCCATTTTAGGCTGCAGATGGAATCACTTTTTTCTTTTTTAAAACTTTAACACATTTTCAAAATGAATTGGAAGGAGGAGAATCGTTTTGTCAAAGGGCTTCTAGATTGGCTCCATGTAAGGTATGAAAACCCTTTGTGTCAGGGTGTGTACATTGTGAGTATTTTGAGTGAATCTGTCGGTAGAACCCAGACATTCTGGGCAGATCCAGCACAGCTGTTTGAGATGACTCATGGAGAGGAGCCCACCCACAAAACAGCCAGATCTGACAATGGTGGCTTCTCTCAATTTCACAGAATCTTAAATTCAGTTTGCTACATTTCTCCAACAGGATTTTCTTCTTTTTTCATCTTTGTCATTATGAAAAGTCAACTTTCCTGTGCATTTCTCCTAGCAAAAATATAATTGTATGCATTGTCCCCTAATCGAGTGCATTTCTGGATATTATTTTTCACCAATATATGCCATGCTCTGCACATAGCCACGTAATATATGAATTTATGTACAGTGGTACCTCGGGTTACAAACACTTCAGGTTACAGACTCCGCTAATCCGGAAGTAGTACCTCAGGTTAAGAACTTTACTTCAGGATGAGAACAGAAATCGGGCGGTGGTGGCGGCAGCAGGAGGCCCCATTAGCTAAAGTGGTACATCAGGTTAAGAACAGTTTCAGGTTAGAAACAGACCTCCAGAACGAATTAAGTTCTTAACCCAAGGTACCACTGTATGTGTTTTAGGTTGGAGAGCTGTATCACACTACTCAGAAAAGTGTGACTTTCAAAGGACAGTCATGTATTGGTGTGCTCATAGTTTCAGAAAGAGCAAATGGAAAGGTTTCCATTAAAATAGATTCGGTTAGAGATGGTCTTGTGGGCCATTTAGTTCAACTAAATCCAGAATATCCCTAACAGACGACTGCACAGTCTCTGATCGAAGGCCTCAAGTGAGAAGGAGAACCATCACCCTTCTGGGTAATGGGATATGTTGTCAAACTACTCCTGCCATCAGCAAGTTTCTCCTACCATTCAACCAAAAACTACCCTCCTGGAACATGAACTTATTAATCTTGCCCTCTGGGACAGCAGAAAACAAAGGTTGCTTGTGGGAATGCCAGAGGAGGCAGATCCATTAGGGCAAATGGGGCACTGCATCATGGACCTCATTCTGCACTCGTCCAACCTCCACCTGCCCAACTTCTTATTTACCACCAGTCCAGGAGTGGCACTGCTTGTCGGATTCCACATCTGCCTTAGCCCCTGTGTTGCTCTTCTAGAACTCAGCAGGGAGGAGAATAGGTTAGCTCTGATATTCATAGGCTCTGACTCCACATACTGTTGCATAGCTGTCAACTTACAGATTTGAAAATAAGGGACCAGCAGCTTCGAGAATAAGGGATCAGCAGCCAAAATAAGGGCTTTTGCGAGCACAGGTATGTTCAACTTCTGAGCCCCTCTGAGCCAAAGGCAAAAAGCCCAGCCAGCAGCCAAATGAAGCCTCAAGTGGTGGTTCCCGCAGCGCAGCAACCCGGCAAAGGGGATGCAGCAAGGAAAACCACCGTCACCTCTCCGCTGGAAAGCGCTGAGCAAAGGCGAGTCCCCAGGCAATGTGGCCGATTTGATCGGCACAAGGCATGCAAGCTCCACCCCCCAGTCATTCTTATTGGGTGAGCAACGCAGCCAAGCAACACAGTTGGAGCCTCCCTCCTCCCTGGCCGGCAGGGAGGGAGGGAGAGGAGCTGCTTCCTTTGAAACACGGGAAATTTAAGGGACATCATCAATAAGGGACAGCAGCGGGACACAGCACTGGGATAAGGGACTTTCCCACCAAATAAGGGACGGTTGACAGCTATGTACTGTTGGTCTCCCTGCCAGTTCCAATGGTCAACAATCACCACAGGTGACAGCCCTTTGGGTATTGAAGAGGACTGCTATGTTCCCTCCTCTTCTCTCTGCCAGGCTAAATATGGCTGTTTGTCTTTTTTTTTCCCCCTGACACAATGGTAAGAATATATTTTGTCTTGGTCAGTTGGCAACCCAGATAGGCTTAAGAACTGGCATGTTTTGTTTTCCCTTTTAGTTATATTGAGAGGATATTTCCTGAGATGTAATGTCAGAGAAAAGGGAGCAGAAGATTAGGCATTTTCATCAGATGGGGTTTTGGTTCAAAAGTAAAAAGCTGTTTGCATATGATAGGAGAAAATTGCAGGCAACAAGATTGGAAAAATAGATCTGTAGATTGTCTTTGTAGCAGTAAATTGCAGAGTTTAGTTTAGCAAAGTGCAGGGTTTAAAAAGCACCATCTGCTCACTGTTTTGCTTTTTATTTGATAGTTTCAAAAAAAGGGGGGGGGGAAACACCAGTGAAACCACATGCAGTTAATTTGCCATCTATGACAGGAAATAAATAAATTCCTTTGGTAGGAATGGAATAGTTGTATTATGCAGTGTGAAAATAAAGGAATTATGGGAGTTATTGAAGACTCATAAACCCAATAGGCACTGCTTGCCCCTTAATATTTACCCATCCAATTATGTGGAGCATGGGTTTTTGTCTATCAGTTTAGATTATTTCTTGTGTTATTTTCACAACGTGGCTGCTCTCTCAGGAATTACATGTCTGCTTGGAGATAAATGATACTATTGTTTTCTGTATTCAAGAACCTTATCTTCAGTTTCCCCTATGTTAGCCTCCAAATACATAGGGTGCTTTAGAGTCAAAGAAGGAGACCTACAAGGTTCAGCCTCTGTTAGGTATTTTGATCTGTTAAGTTACAAAGAATCAGAACAGGCTATTCTCTAAATATAAGCTGCCACCAAATCTTCCATCTAAATTTAGATTTGAGAAAGCTTCGCCCCTTCCAAATTCTGTGATGGCTCTCCCTTAGAATGTCCATTCTTGAAAGATCCCTCATTTGTTGACCTTTCTTTGTCAAAACCATCTCTCTGCCTTGCCTTTTAATGCAGAGCCCAAGCCTGATATTCTTTCCCTTGCAAAGGAAAGCTCTGGGAGCTGACTCTTCCACTCATCTGCCTTCAGAAGTTTGGGGAGCAAGAATATGAAAAGCATGTAAGGATATCCTATATATGTGGGGTTAATTTATCATTGACTTTGGAGCTCTGATCCAAAGTCCAGCCACAGATACTGGATCAGCATGTGACATCCTGTGCAATAGCACCATTGCCTCGTCCAACAGAATGTCATATCCAGTTTCATCACAGGCCAATGCAGTGCAATGCGTTGCTTATTTCTTTGTGCCTGGAGACATATCTTTAAGATGTAAGCCATATGCAGGTGTTAGGTCTGCTTACATTAAAACACACACACACACACAGAGAGAGAGAGAGAGAGAGAGAGAGAGAGAGAGAGAGGATCAGGGCTGCTAACACTACCCCATCCCCAATGTTGACATCTTCTCCTCTTCTAATCACTGTATGTTCAGCCAGGGGCATCACAAGGGGGTGCGGGGGGTGCAGTCCGCCCCGGGTGTCATGCCTGGGGGGGGGGGGTGACAAAAAAAAATGTGGATGGATCAGCATAGCGGTGCTCAAACCCCTGGTGAGTGGATTTTTGCGATTAGCGCAATCGTCATCACGAAAATCCGCCTGCTGATCGGGCAAATCCACCTGGCCTGCGGTGCTGGCTGCCGGAGATGCACCCCCCAGCGGGTGGTACTTGCATCCCCAATGTGCCAATCCTCCAGGAGGTGCCAGCACTGCCCACCGATTGCACAAATACGCCTGGCGTGTGGCGCTGGCTGCCAGGGATGCACCCCCCAGTGGGTGGCGTTCACACACCCCAGCAGCCAGCTCTGCACACCGGGTGTATTCGCACAATCGGCTGGTGGTGCTGGCACCCGGGAGGATCAGCGTGCCCCCGTGGGTGGATCACCCTGCCTTTGTGGGCGGGTCGCCCCACCCCCTGGGCGGATAGCCCTGTCCCCGGGTGCACGTCATGTTTGCTGCTTCGGGTGCCTGAGCGATTTCCTCTGCCACTGCGTTCAGCACAAAGGTTTGAAGGGGAATATTTTTAGTGTCATCAGCTGAGCACAACTTAGAATCTTCCTTCAGACTTTTGTGTCGAATACACAAATATCAAAAGTGGGAGGGCTAGGGATGTTTGGAGTGAGGCCAGCATGGGCAACCTCACTTCTCCTTCTTACATTCTTTGAGTGCAGTTGGACTGCATGCCTGCATAGGTGCGTAGTCATCCAGGATTGGTAGATAAAGGGCGCAGTATCTAATACAATATCGTTTCACATGTTATCGTTACTAGATATCCATATGAGCCTGACTCATCCAGGTGTTAAGAGCTCCTAGTCAACTGAAGCATGTGTGTGAACAGGGCCGTCCTAAGCATATCCGGCGCCGTCGTGGAAAGCTCCCTCTGGTCCCGTCCCCCCATTTTCAAGAGTTCTCCACCTTTTTTTAGGGAGTATGGCGCTGCCGGTGGGGCTGGAGGAGGCGGGCAGTGACTGGAGGGTGGCTCCTCTGGTGGGGAAGAGGTGGAGGCTGAACGCGGCACCTCCCAGCTCAGCTGGATGCTTTGTGCCGCGGTGGCCATGGCAGACGGAGGCTCCGGGTGCAGCGCTGCTTCGGCACAGCATGGCAGAGGCGGGCGATGGCAGCAAGCTGATGCCAGGAGGTGCCGCATCCAGCCTCCACCTCTTCCCTGGCGTCCTCCAGAACTTGGTGCCCTGGCGCCCTGCGCCACTAGCCTGCCTCTATGGGTAAGATGCCTCTGTGTGTGAGTATCATAATCATATAGGGGGTGAGCAACTGCATGGGGGCTTCACTACCTAATCAGTACCCTGCAGGTGCTTGTGCTTACCATGGTAGCCATTGCATTCAAGGACATAGTGTGAGGAGGGCCAGGGGGCCGTAGCCCAAGGCACATGATTTTGAGGGTGTACAAGCCAGGCACCCCTTAACAGGGATAGCCACCCTGCTTGCCACCAAGGGTCTCTGGGTCCATGAGTCCAGTCTGGCCTTGCTGCCATACCTCCGGCCCACTCACTGAATGGCCACCCAACCAGTATTGGGGGGATGCACCCACCAAGGGCTACATTGGCTGGCTGGGCTTCCCCCTGCACAGGTGGGTGGGCAGGCAGGCAACACAGCCTGGCCCGGTGTGCCCTCCATGCCCTATGCCTGCCTGGCAGCGGCAAGCGTTGGACTGGTGCAGTGGGTTTTCTTTACCCGCCATGCCCATCCCCTGGCCCTGCCTGGTGCACACATGTCCCTAGCAGCCACAAAGGATGGAACGCTGCTGATTGCATTCACACTGTTCTTGTTTTGTACTCATTATTCAGTCCACAAAAGGGCCAATTCAAAGCAAAACCAACTGGTGCAGAATATTCAGCTTCCGTAGCCCTTTTATCCAGAAAAGATCAAATCCCACCTCTTGCCTAAATGTGGGCATTGGGATTCTGAGACCCACAGAGACCTGCCATCTCAACGCTAGGTTTTATTTCTACTGAAGAAATTGAGTCTGCTTGGTCCGGCACAGTACAATAAGAAAACACATGTTCTATCCAAGGAGAGGGAAGGAAAACCAATAAAACTAAGGGGGAGGGAAGCCCATAGAGATAAAGTAACTAATCTCTGCAATTTGATGGGAAATTGTAGCAAAATGTGCATATTTCATGCGGATTGATTGGGAAAAGAAGTCTGAACGTCATGGGACTTTAAGCAGTGATGAGATTTCACATGCCCATGAAATTAGTTAGAACCGCAACAAAGGCGTAACCTGAGTTATAATGAACTTATTTGGAAAGAAAATAATGCATTTTCTTATTTCTCCATAGTGATGATATGGTATGAGAATGAGCAGCAATAATGAATCCAGAGACGCCGAGACTCTCCATTGTGCATCTTCACCTATGAACAGAGATAATAAGGCAAGGGCTGTGAAAAACCAATATATTTTGCACATACTTTTTATTAGCATGCTGGATGTGGTAGCGACAAAGAATTAAGTAGATTTTCTCAGAAATAAGCTAACTTAGTATGATTGGCACATAGAGGAATGGGTGTGTCTTTGTGTGGGGCATTTAGATGACCAAATTTGTCAATATTAAACTGGCTTATTGAATTCTTCAATATATACAGGGGTTAAATATTCCATGCAATTGGCTCACCTATGCTGCTTAAAATATTGATCCTAGTGCCTAGGCTGCTATAGAGGACGGAAAGCAAGCTTCTGTTTCTCCAACATTGCATCCATGTGGGCCCCCTGCGCTGCATCCTTTTACCTTTCTGCCCCATGCACACTCACTAGAAAAAAGGCACTTCTGGTTTCCAGATAAGATTGAGTGCCTGGCATCTCTCAGTTAATTTCTCCCTTAGGAATGCAGGGTGATGAGAGAGAGAGGGGGGGCAGGCTAAGCATGACTGTGAAAGTGTGTTTGCATTAATCTGCAGAGCTGTTGCTGTTTTTGAAGCCATTGCAGTCTGATACAGAAAAACAAAGGATGATTCTGATATGTTGACAGATAGATCAGCTGATAATTCTGGAATTATCACAATAAGCACTGAGGGGCAATTTAAGCCTTTCTTGCAGGGGCGGTGTGTCCACGTTTCCAGCAAGGTCTTGTGGAGCTCTTGAAAACTTTTGCTGGAAGCTGCTACTGCCACCACTTCTCCACTACTGGCGGAGGTGGTTGAGTGGGCAGGGTGATGATGATGATGATGATAGTGATTTATACCTTGCCCATCTGGCTGGGTTTCCCCAACCAGGGGACACCACCTCTTGGCATTCCACTCCCTGCCCTGCTTTCATCCCCTTCTATTCTTCCAAAGAAAACTCCTCTGACAGTTCTATTTGCATTGGGAGAAAATCCCCCTTGGAATTTTATCAGAGACCCCCCCCCCATGTTTATTTGGTGGGCCCCACAAGAGTAGGGGTGGAAGGATCTCTCAGTGCTGCTTTCCCCAGCTTCTCATCTTTCCAGTTTTAAATTAAGTTATCCACATTTTGCAGCAATTTGCATTAAAAACAACAACACACTAATTAACAGAATTTTAGTGCAAGTCTCTCCTAATTTTTATCTGCGGTTTTGACAAATGTACAGGTTTGGGCAAGCAATTTCCCCTAACGTTATTCCCTAGTATAACATTTTGTGTGCCGTTTTCACTAACATCTTCATTTTTACACACACCTCCCACTAGTATATGCATTTGCGTAAACATTGCTTAGAGAACAAAATTTGGATGTGCAAATCTCAAAGGACATTTGTGTTACATTTTGTGTACTGTTTCAGAAAGTGAAAACTTGATGAATTTCGCTTTAAATGCATACTGTATCGATTTTCTCTTTCACACCTACCACCCACAGAAAGTAGGGATACAATGAAATGAAATAATGAAATGAAATGAAATGAAATGAAATGGTGACTGCCATTATTTCTTCCTATTCTGTTAACTAGCTAGGAGACTGGACTTCTGGCCAGGTAGGCAAATGAATGTTTAGCTGGCAACCCTGGCGCCGCCTCTTCTTTTAAAAAATTGCTCAGTGTCATGTAGTGGAATTTATGGCGTATGCATCTGGTGATTATTGATGGACTTAGGAGGCACTTTGAATGGCTGCACTGCATCCTTACTTTGAGCACAGAAAACACAGCATATGTACTGTACTATAAAGTAGAGGGGCGAGCAGATGGATTCTTTCCAGAGTTCAAGCTGTAAAGGATTGCCCTCCATCACAGTAGTAAATAAGTTAGCACTTCATGACAGTTGAGATCTTCAACTTTTTAAAAATCTAGAAGCTTAAAGCATATGTTGAATGTTTCTGCGTACTGTTCCCCACCTTGCAAAAAAGAGCAAATCAAGATTACTTTCCAGAGTCAAGGCAGGAAAGGGTACCAGACAGTATGTTATATTACTTTGACTCAATTTAAACCATTATGTTTATTACAAAATGTACTATCTGTTTGTGTATCATTTATTTTCTGAGTTATCGGTAATTGCTCCTTACAGGAACTACCTTTCACAATGGGTGATTTATGGAGAACGAAACTTTGCTAAGAACCAAATATATGAGTTTTGCATTTTCCAAGCACTCAGCCTTGGATGTGAATTCGTATTGTTCAAAAGAAAATAAGAATGCCCTTGATCCTTGTGTCTTCTGCGCTTTCCTTTGAATAAGTATATGGAGGAACATAATGAAATGGTTACCAATTATAATAATACAATATTCCATCTGACTGAAGCTGTCCTTGAACTGTAATCAATGGAGAAGCTATTTCCCTTCCCACCCGCCCTGCTATATCTGGTATGACTTGCTTATGGCATATAGGCTGCAGTGAGTAGGGAATAAAATGTATAGAAGATGTGAAACAAGTGAGCACTGAATGCCGGCAGCCAATGCACCATAGCAAATTATGTTTGCATATGACTTCCTTAACATTTTGTTTATTTTTATTTAACGCTGCATGTTTCCAACATGAAGGGTATTCTGAGGAAAACTATGCATAAGGTTATCTTCTGATAAATCAAATAAGGACCAGACAGTAACTTGCTATATTATTGATTAGGCTCTTGTGTAGCCTTGCAAATTAATGCTCAACTCCTGGGGGACCAACCATTTTTGGGGGGGCAATATTGAGGGGGCTGCCCCCCAATGTTCAAAATAATCAGGGCCAAGTGCAGAGCCAAGTGCAAAATGGCTCCAGTGGTCCGCTCCTCCTGCTGCTGCTACGGAAGGGAAGGAAGGACAAGCAGCTCCTGGCTGTTGCATTGAGACGGAATTTTTACTTGCCATAAATGAATAGGCTAGTGGCTACTCCCAAGCTTGCTCTTGCACTGTTATTTCTGTGTCATCAGTGACAGTACCAGAGCACTTGCTACTTTGAGAGTAATAATACCTCCCTTTTTGGAGCCAAACAACATCTGATCTGGTGCCTCCAGTCAGCTTGCCCCAGTTCATACTGCTTCCCTGAGTTGTGGATTATAGCTGACTCTTTCCCTCATTCCTGAGCTTGTGTCTTTCTTCCTGGACTGTGGGGGCAAATGGGACCAAATCCCATGGAACCACTCCATCTTCGATTTTAGATTTAATCCTGATTTTAGCAGCGAGTAAGGCCCTGAACTACTAGCTGCACTTGGGAAAGCCCGTGAATCAAAATAAATGTACTAATTATTAATGGGCAGGAGTTCTTTCATATACCCTTCTTAACCATCTGCTCCTGAAAGCAGAAGCAAGGCAATCTGTCATCATCCATGTATCAAATGTTAAGGCAATACAGAAGGGCTTAGTGAAGTGCCTTTGAAGTCAGAGGTAATTCCCTAATTTCTGCTCTGAAAATCGCTGCTGGTGTGCAGGGGGTAGGTGTAAAATTGATATCGGGAGCTTATTTACAATCACTCCAAGCTCTCATGAATTTCCCAGTTCTCCCCCTCCCCATAATTCTACTTATAAAACAGTGCAGCACACTTGTAGCTCCACATACTGATTCATCTATTTTGCATTGACATTGGATGACCACCTTATCAAATAAAAACCAACACCACTTGTAAGATTTGTTATGCACACACGTTAATTGAACACTCAAGACCGACTATGAGATATGTGACAATGAAGATTAATGCAAATCTTCAGCTGTGCAAATGCTTTTTGCAGCACTGTGCTACCCACGCCTACGCAGAAGTCACATTGAATTTAACGGAAGACTCCCAAGTAAGTGAGGTTAGGATTGCATCCTAAGTCTCACAAAAATTAATGGAGCCAGGAGAATATACCATATTTTTCTGTGTATAAGACTAGGTTTTTTCCCTAAAAAATAATGTCAAAAATTAGGGGGCATCTTAAAATGGATACATCTTCCCCCATTTTCTTAAATCTTAGTCCCCCCCAAATAGGGGGCATCTTATACATGGGGGCATGTTATAGATGGAAAAATACAGTAACTGATTGCAGTCTTATCTACTACAGTTGTACCTCGGGTTACGTACGCTTCAGGTTACATATGCTTCAGGTTACAGACTCCGTTAACCCAGAAATAATACCTCGGATTAAGAACTTTGCTTCAGGATGAGAACAGAAATTGCGCCATGGCAGCAGCGGGAGGCCCCATTAGCTAAAGTGGTGCTTCAGGTTAAGAACAGTTTCAGGTTAAGAATGGACCTCCAAAGTGAATTAAGTACGTAACCCGAGGCATCACTGTATATGCTTTGGAAAATGGTTTGTCTGATGGATTGTTCTCAATACAAACTCCTCTCAAGTTATCATCACCAAATCTGTTACAAGGGTTCTTGAGGTCAGGCTGCAGTCTTCATCATGGTTTGGACATTGACAGCCATTTTGAATTAAGATGATGGACCAAAATGTCACTTTGGTAAGACTTCACAAATAAAGGGGGGGGGGATACATGGTTGACTCTTGAGATAATGTCATGAACCTCAGCTTTAAGATTCCTGAGGTGAAGGCTTATGTTGATGTTTCAACATCAGCATCATATAATAATACAGTGGTACCTCGGGTTAAGTACTTAATTCGTTCCGGAGGTCCATACTAACCTGAAACTGTTCTTAACCTGAAGCACCACTTTAGCTAATGGGGTTTCCTGCTGCTGCTGCACTGCCGGAGCACAATTTCTGTTCTCATCCTGAAGCAAAGTTCCTAAACCTGAAGCTCTTTTTTCTGGGTTAGCGGAGTCTGTAACCTGAAGCGTATGTAACCTGAGGTACCACTGTTGAACTGAGGAGTTGGAAGGGACATTGGAGGTTGTCTAGTCCAATTCTCCACAATGCAGGAATGCTAAAGCGTCCATGCTAAAGCATCCATGCCAGATGACCAGCCAATCTCTGCTTAAAAACCTCCAAGGAAGGAGAGTCCACCGCCTTCCAAGGGAGTCCATTCCACTGTCAAACAGCTCTTACCGTCAGAAAGTTCTTCCTGATGCTTAGTCAGAATCTCCTTTCTTGTAACTTGAATCCACTGGTTTGGGTCCCATCCTCTGGTGCAGAAGAAAACAAGCTTGCCCTATCTTCCATGTGATAGCCCTTTAGATATGTGAAGATGGCTATCATATCTCCTGTCATTACTCTTGTTGTTATTATTATTACAATATAGATGCTGTTTTTGACCTAAGCATTAACGAACCCATTCTAAAATATGAAAGCAGAAGTCAACCTTTAAAGAGCTACACGATTTAAAACAAAAACAAATAAACAGCTATTTTAAAAGGGCCAAGAGGGTGCACTCTGTTTCTGATGGTTGATTATCTTCTCTGCTGTAATAGGGACTCTAAATTAGATCTCACAATAGTGGGCCTTTTTTGGTGTGTGTAACATAGGTCAAGGCATTCTCTCTCAATTATTTAAAATGTATATTTTCAATTACAGATAGCTGTTGACAGTGTAACTCAGAATGGTCAGGGGCTCCACCTGCAGTTGGAGAAAGCAACCAAATAATGGGAACAGGGCTGGCTCCTGCTTTGTCCTGGGGGAAGTGCTGTCTGGTCAGCCTCTCCCTCTGCTGGTGGGCTTATCTGGCAGTGGTGGAGGGCAGCAGCAATGTTCCCAGCAGCACTGGGAGTAGGGAGGGCTATCATTTGCATTTTCCCCAGTGCCCTCATCAATTTGGTTCATTGTGGGAAAAGGTAGGTGTATACCTAGGCCTGGGCAACACAGTCGTACCTTGGAAGTTGAACGGAACCCATTCCAGAAGTCCGTTTGACTTCTGAAACGTTCGGAAACCAAAGCATGGCTTTTGATTGGCTGCAGGAAGCTCCTGCAACCAATTGGAAGCCGTGGAAGCCCCATTGGACGTTTGGCTTCCAAAAGAAAGTTTGAAAGCTAGAACTCTCACTCCCGGTTTTCAATCCTTCAGGAGCCGGAACGTCTGATGCCCAAGGCATTCAGGAGCCAAGGTATGACTGTATACTGATATATCATCCAAAACCGGTTTGAAGTCCATACCATGATATTGGTTTCATAATTCTTGACCTGGCAATATATTGTGAATCATGGTGTGTGGGTGTGTGGGTGGGTGTGATACAAAAATCACAAAGTGAGAAAAACTGTGAAGCCAGCCAATGCCTCTACATAGCTCCATCCTTATTTCAGACACTGTGATATATCTGAATGTTTAGCTGAAAATATATCACAAAGTTGAAAACCAGATATCGCCCATCTGCTGGAAGCACCAATCCAGAAAAAAATAACAGGAATAGGCTTATCAGAACAGACAGCGGTACTGGATCTTGCATTTTACCATGGAAACTGCCCAAAGATGTCATGTGATGACTTGTGGTGTAGTGGTTAAGAGCGGTAGTCTCGTAATCTGGGGAACCGGGTTCGCGTCCCTGCTTCTCCACATGCAGCTGCTGGGTGACCTTGGGCTAGTCACACTTCTCTGAAGTCTCTCAGCACCACTCACCTCACAGAGTGTTTGTTGTGGGGAAGGAAGGGAAAGGAGAATGTTAGCCGCTTTGAGACTCCTTAAAGGGAGTGAAAGGCGGGGTATCAAATCCAAACTCTTCTTCACCCTGGATGGTTGAACTAGCTGTTGCTCCTTGCTGCATCTCCACAGTCATTCTTGATGAATGGTTCTGGGCTTTTTTTTCTTCCTTCCTTGCTGCCCATAATGCTTCCTTAAGCAAGGGCATGTAATTTTGTAAAAGATGTCTGTAAAACCAGTATGAGCTGGGCTGTATGCCTGCAGGTGACTTTGTCCCATCACAATATCATCCTTGTGTTTGAAACTGCATGGCTTTCAGCTTTACGTTTTGACAAGAGATGATGTGTGTCCGTACAACAGGGCATATTTCAGCAGTTTTCGTATGAGTAATGTGACCTCCTCATATTGAGGAAAGGAAAGATAGCCTCACAGGGCTTGTATAAATTTGTCTTGCCATCATAATTTGGCATTATTAAGTCATGACATAGTCTCTGCAGGGACAGCGTGACATAACTTCATTTATTCTTGACATGGTAAATGTGGTCTATTTTGAAGCTGAACTGACACATTCCTGCTTCACAATATTGCAGAGCCAGGACTAAATGGGGAATAAGTGTCATGGCGGTGTGGCAGCGGGGAGCAGGGAGGAATGATTACTATTAGTAATTGTTTCTACTTCATAACTGCTTCAGAAGAGGACATCTTTTCTTTTTTCTTCTTTTCTTTTCTATTCTTTTTCTGTTCTAAATTTGTGGAAGAAGTTGATGGTCCCGTCTAGTTCTAGAACTCCACAATGAGATGCTGTAAGCCACTCTGGGCATGGTTTGAACCAAAGAAATGTGACACATAAATAAAATTATGTATACCCTCAATTTTAGTAGGATGCAAGGAGGCCCAGCAACCTAGGTTGTGTGGCGTTAGGGATATAGGTTTGGCAGAGGAGTCTCCTCACTGATAAAGGTAAAGGATCCCTGACAGTTAAGTCCAGTCACAGAAGACTCTGGGGTTGCAGCGCTCATCTCGCTTTATTGGCCAAGGGAGCCGATGTTTGTCCGCAGACAGTTTTTCCGGGTCATGTGGCCAGCATGACTAAGCCACTTCTGGCGAAACCAGAGCAGCGCACAGAAATGCCATTTACCTTCCTGCTAGAGCGGTACCTATTTATCTACTTGCACTTTGACGTGCGTTTGAACTGCTAGGTTGGCAGGAGCTGGGACCGAACAATGGGAACTCACCCCATTGCGGGGATTTGAACCGCTGACCTTCTGAACGGCAAGCCCTAGGCTCAGTGCTTTACACTACAGCGCCACCCACGTCCCTCTCCTTACTGATAGAGTCCAAAATAATAACAGCAAAGGTGGGGAAGGAAAACTGAGGTAAAGGGGTAGGAGGATGAGCAGAACTATGTACTCTGACCACAGTCCTGAAACTTGGATCTTTTCTTAAAAGTTTGGGTACATAATGATGGGCTTTTCCTAGCTCAATGAAGGGGAAAGGTATTCAAGACACCACAGAAGCTGAATGAAAATGTGTGTTTTCCGTGGATGCAGTAACTCAGACATGTTGCTGCCCCAGGCTGGACTTTGAAACATTTTAAGAAGTGCCTGGAGCTCCATGGGATGGTTTGATTGTATTAGGAACCAGGTAGCGAAGAATATACTACTCACTCCTGATGTAGGCGTTAAAATGTTGTTCTTTTCCTGATACTCTAAGCATTGCTTTAGTTCACCTTCCCAGAAAAAGAATGAGATTTCTGGAGTCAAGGTCATATTTAAAATGGCAGCAGGGCTCAGCTCTGGGTCATCATCCCTTCCTTGAATGAAAAGTCCTAGCCATAATGACATTTTATAAACATTATATTCCATATCCAAATCAATTCAAGCAGTGACCCCAACCATTCCATGTCATCTGACCACCTTTTAGCCATTATTATCACCTTCCCATTTATTTAGCTGTCTGATCCCTCGATTCTTCTTTTCTGTATGCCAACACAGCTCCTGGTGGTGCAGCAATCAAACCGCTAGCACACTTGCAAAGTTAAACTGGGTAGGGTATGGTTTCAAATTGGATGGGGGGGCGTTTGTTGAGATTCCTGCATTGCAGTGGATGATCCTTGGGCTCCCTTCGACTCCACCATTCTACAACTATTCATTTACAGTGGCTGAGTATTCGCCTCATTTCTAAGAAAGCTTTTTAGACTGCAGAACCAAAACAAGCATAGCATTCTATTAATGTTTAAGAGGATCGTGCTGGATCAATATGTTTCTCGGGGATCAGCACTGTCCTTTTTGACAATGCGTTTATTCTCTTCAAGAAACTAATTAAGTTCACATTTTTTCTCTTCATGTAAACAACACATACACCTCCCCCCCTCTATTTTACACATTGCTGGATTTTTGTGTAACTGGGGTCCTGAAATGCATTGGGGAATGACAGAGAAAAACCATGGATATTTTAGGTCTGCAAAGGATGTAATAAATGCTGCCTGGGCTATTTTGAACTGGGGAGCATTTATCATTCTCCCCCCCATCCCCCACCTGAACCTGAATAGTCTCAATAATAGTAGAAGATGCAACAAACAGAAAATCAGTGTGGCAGGTGGCCTTTGAATGTGATCGTCAGCTCCTTACCTTCCTTGGCCCACTTTTGTTGGATATGAGTGGAATCAAAGACCCTGGTGCATTCTATCCTCTCTCAAGAAGCCAGATGCAACTATATTCCACACATCCAGAAACAGCAATCCACACACACACACACACAAACTGCCATGCTTCAAGAGTTTTGAAGGTGTCCCTCCATGCAACTCTGCTTAGCTACACTGGGTTTCACAAGTAGGGGGAGGTTCTGATTGTGCCCACCTAAAACATTCACCACCTGTGGCATTGACAATGACAGGAGTTGCATGTCTTCCCAGAAAAGCGATATAGCGAGCCAGATCAGCTACCAGCAAGTTGCAGCAATGGGCCTGATATAGGCCACACTGATGCATCAGACGGGTGCAGCAAAAAAAGGCTGGATTTTCCTCCCCACTCCATACCTTTCATTCTCATGCAAGCAATGGGACTCTTGGTGTGGTGGCGACTTCAACACACTGTAAAGCTCTGCTGCTGGCCACCAGGGGTCAGACTGCACCTTAAAACCTAATATGCCAGGACATCCAAGCTCTGAACATATTTGAAAATATATATTGATTTCTTCTTCTTCGGTGAAGCAAGCAGAGATCTTATTAAAGTAATGGCACATCCTGGGTCCCTTCTAAAAAGCCCAAAGCTATGTGGCAACAATTTAATTACTAAGTAGAGAAATCCATCAGTCGGTTTGATGTTATGGTCAAGTTGAATGAATTAAAGTTCAGGGACAGTTGCCAAAAACAGAGAACAGAATACAACTGCAGTACAATATGAGGTGCTAACAGCAACCCATGACACACACGGACATGCCCTTTGCAAGGACAGTAAAGCCCAAGCCATCATTTCACTGACTTCTTTCTAGTCTTCATTGCAACTCTCAGAAATGGTCTCACTGCTGGAGAAGCAAGGGAAATGTCCATCATCAGTTGAGGTGTGTATGGAGAAAGGATCTGTATCTTGCTGGGATAGGTTTCTCAGCTCTAGCGGTTGGGTTGATGAGGCATGCCCAACATAATCATAAACAGTTGCTCATGAGCAGCTGGCTGGTAGGATCTGTGGTAGGTACAGCACTTCACGTGGCAACAAGGCTGTTCATGAAGCGCAAGGTTGCACTCTTCTTTCTAATTATCTGCTTAACAACTTGGCAGTGTACCAGTCACCTGAGCTTCCCACAAGTGGATATCAATCAAACTTGATCATTACGTGGGTGCTCATTGTCAGCTCCAGCTGCTAAATGTTCTTTAATGCTACATTGTCCCTGAAGACGCACTGAACACACTTTGGCAAGGTGCTCAAAGAGGTTTTGGTGGGTTCCTCAAGATCCACAGCTTGGCAACTACTGCCTTTGACAGGTAACATGAGACTATGGATTAGGTTGATGCATCTGCATGATAAAGCACACAAACAATGGCTTGGTTCCAGTCTCAGTGCCTCATTCCTATTCAATGGGAATTCAACTGTAAACGTGCTAAAGTCTGGATCCAATCCAATGTGTTGGTGGGAGAAAGAGGACATGACTCTGGTATTTATTTGTTTAATTTAATTAATGAAACACTTCCCATAAAATATCTCAAATCAATTTCACAATAACAAAAATAAAAAATATGCATCAAATTCCAATGTAACTACAGTTTGGGATTAAAGAAAACTAATTTTAAAGGTTTTTTTAAAAAATTCAGTTTTACACTATACATTTGAATTCAAACATTGATCATAAGCATCAGCATTTAGGATTCCCAGAATCCTTAGACTTCGAACACCCCTCCATGGTTTCCATTATCAAACATTTTCTACTGCATTATATAATTTCTCCATTTTTCTTAAAATAATCCATTTTTTACCTTAGTTTTTAATACATTACAGGTATTACTCAAATCTGCCAAAGTTTTTAGTTGTTTCTGTGTTCTCTAAAGTAAATTGTAATCCATTCCTTATTAAAATTTCTACCTTCTTGGTTTCTGATTTTCTCGGTCATTTTTGCCATTTTGGCGTAGTCCATCATCTTCATCAACCATTCGTCTCCAGTCGGGACTTTATCGCCTTCCCATCTCTGAGTCAGTAGTATCCACACTGCTGTCATTGCATACATGAATAATCGTTTCTGCTCCTTTGGGATCTCAGTTTAGAAGGTTTCTTGAGAAAGGGAAGGTGGTCAATAGATCACACACTTTGCACGCAGAAGGTCTCAAGTTGACCCTCATCATGTGTGTTTGTGTTTAAAGAGTCTCAAATAAGAAGGCTGGGAAAAATATCTGTGAAGTCTCAGAGCTCTCTGTGCTAGAAGGGCACACACAAAATCCCAGAATTAGTATTCAGCATTAACTTGCCAATAAAGACATCACCTTGCCAACAAAGGTCCGTATAGTAAAAGCTATGGTTTTCCCAGTAGTGATGTATGGAAGTGAAAGCTGGACCATAAAGAAGGCTGATCACCGAAGAATTGATGCTTTTGAATTATGGTGCTGGAGGAGACTCTTGAGAGTCCCATGGACTGCAAGAAGATCAAACCTATCCATTCTTAAGGAAATCAGCCCTGAGTGCTCACTGGAAGGACAGATCGTGAAGCTGAGGCTCCAATACTTTGGCCACCTCATGAGAAGAGAAGACTCCCTGGAAAAGACCCTGATGTTGGGAAAGATGGAGGGCACAAGGAGAAGGGGACAACAGAGGACGAGATGGTTGGACAGTGTTCTCGAAGCTACCAGCATGAATTTGACCAAACTGCGGGAGGCAGTGGAGGACAGAAGTGCCTGGCGTGCTCTGGTCCATGGGGTCACGAAGAGTCGGACACGACTAAACGACTAAACAACATCTCCAGCCAGAAAGGTTTCAGGTAGAAACTATTCCTGAGGCTCAAGGGAGGACCTGCCGTCCAGAGTAGACAGCACTGATCTCCACAGACCAATGACTTGACTCTGCATGCAGCAGCTCCATATCTTCGTGGCTGTTTGCGAGAGAGCATTCAAGTGCAAAAGGTTTTAACTGGTTTTAACTTTGACTGTTAAAGTGATTTACATCTACAGAACTGTCATATAGAGACAGAACTGTTTATATTGCCCTGTCTTATTTACTGTGAAACAAGGCAAAGGAGAAGAAAAGAAAAATGTAATTTGGCTAAAGAAAACAGAGATATTGCCACTATAATGGTTGCAAGTGACATGGCTGTTAAGCTGTCTGCAGAAATTAGAATAAGTGAAAAGCATGACAGGGGAATGAATATGCATTGGGAGCAGTCCTTGATGCATTTTTGTTTCAAATGTTGAAGCCTCTCAGGGCACAGAGCGGAACTGGGGAGAGGGCATTTGAAAGCAAAGCAATAAACATCATGTCATCTGCTAGTACATCTCTCAGAACAACTTCCGCCACATAAATATACACTGCAGGTGTTGGTAAAGAATCCAGAGAGGGGAACGATAAAGAAAATGGCAGCAAAATTTGAGATTTACGGCAAGCTCATGCTGAATTTAATGATGCAGGCAACAGTGGCATTAACCCAGAAAACCTTGCGGCATTTTTGAAGGATGGCTCTGCCATTTGGCAAAGTGAATTGTTCCCCTTTTTTGGTGGTTCTCGAGGGCTGACAATGATGGTGGGCTGATTTTTAAATCAAGGGCTTTAAAAAGAAAAAGAGGAAACATCCATTTTACCATTGATTGAAATTCAGTTTCTGATTCTGAAACGAATGGATTGGATCCAGATTCCCCAGTCCTGAGATAGAGAGCCAAACCAGATTACTGTATTTTCCCATCTATAAGATGCCCCCATGTATAAGATGACCCCAATTTTTAAGCTAAATTTTTCAAGAAAATCACCTAGTCTTATACATGGAAAAATACAGTACTTCCTTGAAGGCAAAGATGGGGGAAAGTTTTATTCAGCTCTCATTTAAAGGGATACCTACCGAAATGTGCACTTTCCCAAACATATGATCCGAAACAAAGCTATCTCTCAAAACACATACTTCTTTCAATCGTGCAATGCACAAAAATGGGGCAAAGTGTGCATTTAAAAATTATATATTAGTGAAAAATAATCTATGGTGGGGGGGGACATGCACAAACACATTGTCTTATGGAAAATTGTTTTCCACACAATTGCACACAGGTGTATGTGTATCAGGAGAAATTAACACTAAAATACTAATTAATTTTATTGAGGACTTATTAAAAGAAACACAATTCATGTGGCAATGTAAAGAACTAAATTTAAGATCGGAAAAAGAAGAAACTGAGAGAAACCGAAATTGACAGATCTACCCATCTCAACTTGAAGATGAAGGCTTCAACTCCATGCACACTTATTCAAAAGGAAGGCTCATTGAATACTCTAGCACTTGCTTCCAAGTGAACATGAATGAATATTATATTTTTGGTAAACTGTTTAGAGGTCTTCTTACAATTTGATAAATAGAAGAAAAAAAATATTTGTAGGATTGGACTATAATAATACAGTCATACCTTGGAAGTCGAACAGAATCCATTCCGGAAGTCCGTTCAACTTCCAAAACATTTGGAAACCAAAGTGTGGCTTCTGATTCGCTGCAGGAATATCCTGCAGCCAATCAGAAGCCACAGAAGCTCTGTCAGACATTAGGGTTCCAAAGAACGTTCGCAAACTGGAACACTCACTTCCGGGTTTGTGGCGTTCAGAAGCCAAAACATTCGACTTGCAAGGCATTCGGGATCCAAGAACTGTAGTCCAGAACAGGGAGGTCCAGCCTGTGGCCACATGAGGCCTTTTATTGGTGGCCCTCAGCAACATTCAAGGAAACAAAACATCTTAAAGCCTTAAACATTTATTTTTGCGTCATGTGCTGCTCTAGTGAAAGCATGTACATTTGTTTTTGTATTAAATTTGTTTAATAATTGAATATATTAAATCTATTAATTATGTCTTTTATTTTACACACACACATGTATTAATTGTGTATATTAAATAATATCAAATAATATATTGTGAACACTATAATTTACAATATGGAAATTTAATTCAGTGTTCTGTTCTCTTCGGGTTCTGTGTCAAAGTACTCTTGTGGCCCACTTGGTATGAAAAGTTGGACTGCCCTAGCCCAGAAGATCTCAGTAGGAAAAAAATAATTATTAAATATCCATGCTGTTTGGTTAGCTGAGATATTAAGATCATGTTATGAGGTATATAACCCACCTACCCCCTCCTCATGTCTTCAGATGAAAGTTGGGTGGTGATGCAAAATTGGGCCTTCATTTGGCGAATAAATAAAAATGATGCGGAATTGACTTACTATAACAAATGATGAGTATAGGGAGATTTTTGTGTGTACTCTTGGAAGAACTTTTACTTCTAAATAGGATTTGCATAAACTTGGATAGGATGTGGCCTGGTTTGCTCCTGTGTGTTTTGAAGAGGGCAACCTTCTGCATTATTGCGCCTTGTCTGGAAACTTTTTAACCTTCTCCCTGTGTTTACCCCATAGGTTTATCACTTAGAGAAGTACTTCTTCATGTCCTGGCATCAACAATGTCAAAGGGATTTAACAATGGCTGTTTAACCTTGGTCACTCATTTTAATTGCTATGCAGTACCTTGAGACCTATTAGCAATCTCTTTACCTTTTCAAGCCATCTGCTAGTTGACAGTTTGTGCTCAGTGTACAGCACCAAAAGGATGCCTTCTACACGGCTAGGTCATTTTGACATGATGTTTTATTGCCTTCTTATACTACTGCATACACAGCAAGTATCATCTGTTACCAAAAGAGTAGAGGTAATCTTAAGAGAGATCTAAATTTATGGGATAGGTTCTGACATGGAAATGCTGAACCAAGCACCCAGAGCTCCTCATACTTGCACCTTCAGAACAAAAGCTTGAAAGTTACAAAATTTAAAAAGTTAGGTTACATCAGCTTGGAAAGTTTTGTTCCAACATTAAATTGAGAGCTATATTTGTATAGTTGAATTTCAGTATCAGGGCAGATTTTAAAGGTTTTCTGAAAGTTCTTTTGTCTGTCGATATAGTAAATCAAATCAAATTGTTATATGTTTCTAATGGCAAACAAGGATCCTGCATTTACTATAAACTTAAAACCATTGTAACCATCTTTCAAGGGGTGGGATCAAATGCACCATGACACAGATAGATGATAGATAGATCATAGATAGATAGATAGATATGATAGATGATTGATAGATAGATAGATATAGATAGATAGATGATAGATGATAGATAGATAGATGATAGATAGATAGATAGATAGATAGATAGATAGATAGATAGATAGATGATAGATAGATGATTGATAGATAGATAGATGATAGATAGATAGATAGATAGATGATAGATGATAGATATAGATAGATAGATGATAGATAGATAGATAGATAGATAGATGATAGATAGATAGATAGATGATAGATAGATAGATAGATAGATAGATAGATAGATAGATGATAGATAGATAGATAGATGATAGATAGATAGATGATAGATAGATAGATAGAGATAGATAGATGATGATAGATAGATAGATAGATGATAGATAGATAGATAGATAGATAGATAGATAGATAGATATAGATAGATGGATGGATGGATGGATGTGAATTTGCATGCCAGGGTTAGCTGTATGCCTGTGTTCCTTCTAATTATTTGATCCAGCAAGGGTTAAAATCTAAGCATGGATTTAGATTGTTTAAATAGCCAGACAGGTTTCTTGGTAATGGCCCTCTAAGTATGGGCCATTAAAATAACAAAGGAAGTGGTTTTGTGCCAGATAACAAATGGTGGGCTCCCCTCCCTCAACTCACTGGTAGTCAGAAAGACAAAGGCCAGAGTTGAGAGTTGAATTATGTGAGCTAGGAGGCAAAAGCTAGATGCAGGCTGCAGGCTGCAGCTGGTGACACAGAATCATGCCTGATTTCTGCTGGAATCCAAAGCTTTGGTTATGAGAGAAGCAAGACTCCCTTGGGGTGTTAATGCTGTGAGCCTCTCCATCATAGACTCTGGTTGGTTTATGTGTAAATAAACCACACATCCTAAAGACACTACAGTCTCCACACACCCCTTCTATAAATCTTGCAGGGAACATCCTCTATACAATGGCACGGATCATATCACATTAATATAGTGTAGTCTTTTAATGGACGCAAGTGGTGCAGTGGTCTAAACCACTGAGCCTAGGGCTTGCTGATCGGAAGGTCGACGGTTCGAATGCCTGTGACAGGGTGAGCTCCCATTGCTTGGTCCCAGCTCCTGCCAACCTAGCAGTTCAAAAGCACGTCAAAGTGCAAGTAGATAAACAGGTACTGCTCTGGCGGGAAGTTAAACAGTGTTTCCATGCGCTGCTCTGGTTTCGCCAGAAGAGACTTAGTCCTGCTGGCCACATGACCTGGAAAAACTGTCTGCAACAAACGCTGGCTCCCTCGGCCTGTAAAGCGAGATGCGCGCCGCAACCCCAGAGTTGTTTTTAATATTCAGTATTTAACATTTACCTTAAGTAAGGCAGGGACTGGAAACAAGACATATTTCCACCACTACCCCTCTTCCCCCAAGATTTCTACATCTGCCTCTTAGATTGGTAATTTGCCAATCTGTATTCAAGAGCATGGCAATCCTTATGAATCCCACACAAAGTGGCCTGGGGAAAATGACTACCTTTGCGGCTCAGACTTTAATACAGTAATATCTGCGAATAAGCATGAGCAAATAGCAGAAGCCCTGTTCTGCATAGCACATTAGAGGGAAGAACAGTAGCATACGTAATAGGGCTGCAAACAGATCATGGGCAAGACGTATCTTTACTTAGGTCAAGTTAAGGAGGCTTATACAATGGAGGAAGGTGGAATGGGGCATCCAAGTTCTCAAACAGAAGAGATATGAAAAATTCATTTCCTGGGATCACACAGAGAATTGGTATGTACACTGATTTATTTTAAAAAATTGAAGCCATAAACTGTCTACCGATGTATGTGCATCCCTTGATCAATTACTTATTAATAACATTATTTCTTTAGTTTATAAGCATAGAACTGCCCAAAGCGCAAGAACAGGTAGTTCTACATTTTCTTTGCTATAAACATGGGCTTGCTTTGCTCCTGCAGATACAGAATATAAATATTTTACAGTATTTTTTTCAATACATTTATATATTTGTATTCATATGCTTTCCCCCTGAGGAGCAATATGTACAACAGACACGTGAAGACACAGGCTCCCAAGTGCTCTCCAATCCAAGCACATACCCTAGAACCAGGCCTGCTCAGCTTCAGATTCATGGAAGGCAGAATGTGGGTCAGGCCACTTTGCCAATTATTCTCCAGGGGGCAGTTCAAGCAGAGTTTGAAACAGAAAACTTTCTAACATTTGTCAGGAAATTGTTTTCTGAGAAGATTTTGGTTCAGCCTTGTGTACACTGGAATACCATGAAACATTTTCATTCCCTTTTAGTAGGGCTGTTTGTGCCGTTCAATTCCTGTACTGGAAGGAAAAGGGGGAAATTACAAACAAAAACATTATACCCTTCTTTTGTATTCCTAAACCAGTTTATGAAAGAAAAACAACATGTTGTGTATCATTTCTATCCCTTGGACATTTGATGAGGTAGAATCTCAAAGCACTTATTTTAGTTATTTATTTAACATACAGTGGAACCTTGGTTTTCGAGCATCTCGGAAGCTGAACAATTCGGAACCCGAACGCTGAAAACCCAGAAGTAATTGCTTCCATTTTCAAACATGCCTCAGAAGTCAAATAGCTTCCAAGGCATGTTTTTCTCCCCCCCCCCATTGACTTTGCAGCCAGCCCATTGATTCTCAGTTTTTGTATGTTTTGGAAGTCGAGCAATTTTTCAGAAAGGATTATGTTCGAAAACCGAGGTTCCACTGTATTTCTGACCTCCTTCTCCCTCAATAAAAGCAGTCACCGAACATTTTATATGAATGAAAGCAATAATGCATAATAAAACAACAGAATAATAAGACTAAAAAGTAAGTAATTAAATCCTCGTAAGCAACAGAACTCAGCTGGCCAGCAGCCACTCCCAGAGGCCTAGCCAAATGCAGCAATCTTCAGTTGCTGCCCCCAAAATCCTAAAATGTATACAATATAGATGAATGAAGTGTGGAGAGAGATAGAAATTATATGCAAGTGAATGGAACAGGTGGAAATGTATTATATGTGTATATAAGGACAAATTGTTATCTTCTTATTTAACTTATATGCAGAATTCATCATGCGAAAGGCTGGGCTGGATGAATCCCTAGCCGGAATTAAGATTGCCGGAAGAAATATCAACAACCTCAGATATGCAGATGACACAACCTTGATGGCAGAAAGTGAGGAGGAATTAAAGAACCTTTTAATGAGGGGGAAAGAGGAGAGTGCAAAATATGGTTTGAAGCTCAACATCAAAAAAACGAAGATCATGGCCACTGGGCCCATCACCTCCTGGCAAATTGAAGGGGAAGAAATGGAGGCAGTGAGAGATTTTACTTTCTTGGGCTCCATGATCACTGCAGATGGTGACAGCAGCAACGAAATTAAAAGACGCCTGCTTCTTGGGAGAAAAGCAGTGACAAACCTAGACAGCATCTTAAAAAGCAGAGACCTTGCCAGCAAAGGTCCGTATAATTAAAGCTATGGTTTTCCCAGTAGAGATGTATGGAAGTGAGAGCTGGACCATAAAGAAGGCTGATTGCTGAAGAATTGATGCTTTTGAATTATGGTACTGGAGGAGACTCTTGAGAGTCCCATGGACTGCAAGAAGATCACACCTATCCATTCTGAAGGAAATCAGCCTTGAGTGCTCACTGGAAGGACAGATCCTGAAGCTGAGGCTCCAATACTTTGGCCACCTCATGAGAAGAGAAGACTCCCTGGAAAAGCCCCTGATGCTGGGAAATATGGAGGGCACAAGGAAAAGGGGATGACAGAGGATGAGATGGTTGGATAGTGTTCTCGAAGCTACCAGCATGAGTTTGACCAAACTGCGGGAGGAGGTGGAAGAGAGGAGTGCCTGGTGTGCTCTGGTCCATGGGGGTCACGAAGAGTCGGACATGACTAAACAACTAAACAACAACAACAACATAAGGACAAATGTGGATAAAAATGCTGATGAATTATCAACTTGAAAAAATTAATCTGAAACAGACGCAGAAATGTGGCAAAGAGAACTGGGAAAATGATAAAGTGAAATTGACAGATTTGTCCACCCCTAATTGGGACAGAATATTGGATGCAAAGATAAACGGCAGTTCAACATTGAAATTCCATGTAGCAATCACAGCTAATAGCCATTGATAGGTGTATTATCCCTGGGTGTGTCTAATCCCCTTTGAAAGATGGATATGTCACAGTGGCCTTCATGGCATCTTGCGCTAGTGAATTTCTGTTAAGTAACATTTGTTCCTTGCATGGAGCACTCACCATCAGCTTGCCTTGCCGTGTTTCTTTCCCTGTATGTGTAATACTCCGCATCTAAGCTGGTGCACCCATGACATTATCAAGAGGTCAGTCTAAGAGCTTGCAATCCAACATAGAGAAGTCTCTGCGGTATGACTAGGTACAGCTGTTCGGCCCTCTTTCCCCTAATGTATTTGAGAATCAATAAACATGTGCATCGTCAAGGTCTTCCTAGAGAATAAAATCTGCTAAGAGCCTCAGCTCTTCTCATCAGCAGAAGCGTTCTTCAATGATGTATATTGTTAAGCATTTATGGGCCAAGAGAATAGTAATGGGGCAGGGGGCGGGGGCGGGAATCAGATTAAGAAACAGGGGAGCAACAGAATGAAATTACTTTAAAAGTGGTGTAAGTGTTTTCCAGTAATGGATTATCTCACCTTTGCAAGAGCTTCAAATTAATTGAAAGGGGTCCTTATTTAGAATAAAGACAGACTACATTTTAATCTCACTTAGGAGGTCACATCAATCTAAAGTCAAAAGAAACACAAATGCAGGGCCTTTTCATTCAATCATCTCACAGACACCTATAGCTTAGTGCCAGGTACGTTCCTGCTATTTTCCTGCTATTTGGGCTGTAATCCTATTATTATTATTATTATTATTATTATTATTATTATTATTATTATTATTAAATTTGTGCACTTCATCTGAGGATCTCAGGGTGGTTCATAGCATAATAATTCAATATAAAAAGTTTTATCTCTAATGAAACTTCAGAGCATTTTCCCAGTCTCCCCAAGCATCAAAACTTGCCCTCCTTCCCACTGATCAATCTGCAAAGCTATAAGCACACACGTAACAATATGGATGAATTCAGCCCAATGAAACACTACAAGGGGTGTCCAAACTTTTCTCAAAGAGGGCCAGATTTGATGAAGTGAACATGCGTGAGGGCCGACCAAAGCTGCTGACCTTTTTTTAGGATTGAAGTTTTTACCCCAGGAAACAAACTGCCACAGGGGCCAGATTGAACAGACCAGTGGGAAGAAGAAGAAGAGTTTGGATTTGATATCCCGCCTTTCACTCCCTTTAAGGAGTCTCAAAGCGGCTAACAATCTCCTTTCACTTCCTCCCCCACAAAAACACTCTGTGAGGTGAGTGGGGCTGAGAGACTTCAAAGAAGTGTGACTGGCCCAAGGTCACCCAGCAGCTGGTTGTGGAGGAGTGGAGGCGCGAACCCGGTTCCCCAGATTACGAGACTACCGCTCCTAACCACTACACCACACTGGGCTGGATTAGGCCCCCGAAACGGACTTTGGACATGCCTGCAGGACTAATCCAATGAATGTATGAATCCCAACTCCAGCTTGGCTAACCGCCCCCCCCCAAAAAAAAACCTCACCCTAATCAAAGGCCAGTCAGGAAGGGCATAAAGAAGTGGTACCAGTAGGTTGGTTCACATAAGTGACTAAAAGAAAAGAAAAACTCTGTATGGAGAAAAATCATCCTTCAGAAGAACTCTACCAACATAGGGGAGTGTGACCAGTTCAGTTGCACTGTGTGCAGAGTCTCAGGAAGGCCAGAGGGGGGACACAACTATGATTTAGAATGGAAGGCCAGAGGTGGACGCACCAAATTTTGGCGTTGCAAAGGGCACCGCTGAAATTTGAGACCCCAAGGTCCACCAGCGCAACACATGCACAGCGGGTACAAAATACTGTGCATGTGTTGCGGATACAAGTCGGAAAACTATAGGGCAATGTAATGTAGTATCTTGGAAGGAAGTGTGACTGGATGGGACCTTTCCGAATAGCAACATGTTGCTATGTTTCCTACAAGTGCTGTCCTTGAGCGATGAAACTCCTCAGTTGTACAGAATTGGACATATTTGCTTAAAGTGTTCTGCAATACATCAATGAGCCAGATGATATCTACACACAATTCCGGCTGCAATGCAAAGTGTTTTCTGTGGAGCTAATGGAATCCCTACCCAACTATATAAATTGATCCATTGTTTAGCAAATTCTGTATACAGTTCTATTAACCCTGTGGCAGAAGAGGTCACTAAATAAATACACAATTATTTTCATCATCACAGATAGTGATTTATTGTATACAATGCTAGCCTTCAACTTGTTGTGGTGATACATGCCATTATGTTGCTTACAATTTTTGAGCAATGTGTGTCACTGTCATTAGGTACTCTGTTACGGGTCGGTTTCACTGAAGTAACTGACCTCAGCCTTTACATTCAATTCGTGTCACCGTAATTATTAAACCATTGATAAAATACAGGCTTAAGTAAAGTTGACAGCCAAGCTTGAACCAGTGACTATACTGAGATAAAGTAACATTTGCCCTTCGGATAGACCTTTTCTTTTCTTTTTTAAAAACAACAACGTACAAACCTATCAAACTAATAAGTAACACAGAAAAAAACTTGCTATGTTCCTTTTTGGTAAATCTACCAAGTCAACACAACTAATAAAAAGGTTACAGCACTTCCTTATTATCTGTGTATTATCTGTGCATGTGTATTATCTGTGCATGTAGTATTATCTGTGCATGTGCTAAGTGAGTCATGGAAGCTATTTTAAGAATGTCCTTCAGTTGATTAGGAATGAGCACAGTCACTTGGTTTTGTTTCTGAAATTTCTGGTAGACTCAGCAGTAGTGTCCACTACGTACGAAATCAGGACTATGACTGTTCCATGAGTAGCTCATTCCTGGTCTAGGCCAGTGATGGAGAACTTCTGGCCTATGAGGACTGCTAACTTCAGACCTCAGCCCACCAGGCCATTATGGATGAACCACATACACCTTTCCTAGGAATCACATCCCAAACTTTCAGGTGTGGGAAAATTCAAGACACAGCTTTAAACTCCAAGCTGCAGTTAAAAGAAATTAGAATTAGGAATTCACTCTATTCTCATGGCAGCAGTAAAAATGTGTCAAATGTTAGGGGGCACAGTAGCAGCTGTGATGATGGTGCATTTACTTGCCTTCATCAACCCAACTTTTGATTTATAAAAACAACAACCATATTTAATAACAATCGGCTATTTACTTTTTTTTTCAGGCTACTGTTAATCATATGAAGCATTTCCCAAAATCGTGCCAAAGCACTCAAGACAAAAATCCTAACACTTTTTTTAAAAGAAGAAGAAGAAGAAGACACCACCATCAAAATGACATTTTCAAGCTATTATAAAGTAGGCTATTTAAAATGCCCAATGAATTTCCAGTAAAATAAGGTAATGAACCAACGGCATAAGCAGTTGGAAATGTTGCAGATTGAGTTGTTCTTTGAATTTTCTCAGCGCCTGAGGGCACACTCGTCAATGCATATTCATGACCATTCCCTCCAAGTGCTGCAGCATTCAAATCTGTCCGCTGTTCTTCACAATGATTTCATTTCACAGAAGCATTCCTAGTACGTGGCAGCCTCCCCATCTTGACTGATACATCTGTACCTGGGAAATGTATCAGCCTAGTTCTTGCTGAGGAGGAAAAACCTGCAACACTCCATGCTGCAGGCTAGGGATAAGGGAGTGATTCAGCTCAGTTTCAAGCTCCTGCTATATCACCAGTCTTCAACCTTCAAGGCAGAGGGCAGAGGGCCTTCTCGGTGGTGGCACCCACCCTGTGGAATGCCATCTCATCAGATGTTAAGGAGATGAATAATTATATAACATTTAGGAAACATCGAAGGCAGCCCGGTATAGGTAAGCTTTTTACGGTTTTATTATGTTTTTATATATACTGGAAGCCACCCAGAGTGGCTGGGGCAACCCAATCAGATGGGTGAGGTAAAAATACAGTGGTACCTCTGGTTAAGAACTTAATTCGTTTGGGAGGTCCATTCTTAACCTGAAACTGTTCTTAACCTGAGGTACCACTTTAGCTAATAGGGCCTCCCGCTGCCGCCGCACCGCCAGCACACGATTTCTGTTCTCATCCTGAAGTAAAGTTCTTAACCCGAGGTACTACTTCCGGGTTAGCAGAGTCTGTAACCTGAAGCGTTTGTAACCCGAGGTACCACTGTAATAAATTATTATTATAAGTCTTCAAGACTCAGACCCATTTTTAACCCAAACATGCATTCGGAGACCCTTTTTGTTTTTCAAACAAAACTTTCCATACAGGTGTCTGGAGACCCATTTTGTAATTCATTTATTTTCACCATATATTTGTACGGTGATACTGCTGCTCTTGTGACCCACCCTAGCTCAGTCCATAACCTACCAAGCAAAGAGCATTGCTTTACACATTCGCTTATTTTCATTTTTGCTTTGGAGTGCATACCTTCTTTGCTGTTCAGCAAGCTAACCAGGCCAATTTCTTGCATAAGAATGCTGGCCAGTTATAATACCCTGTGCTTCTTAGCAGTCCACTATGAAGGATGTACTGTGTTCAGTTGGTTCCAGGTGTTTGGATTGTTTTTGAATATTTTCTGCATGGGACTTTCCTTCCCTATCCCCACCCCATCTGCTTGTTCCTTGCCCGCAGTCTATGCTAATGTGAGTCTTCTTGCAACAAAGGTGCTGAGCTTTCGTCAAGCTTTGAATGTTATGGATCAGTATTCCTTTAATGTTTGCCTTCTTATTGTATAAAGGTGATGATGGCTTAGCAGATGGCACATTAAGTCTGTTATCTGCTGACCACTGTTGCTTTGCACCCTTCACACCTGTTGTCCCTTAGCCCCTGCTTTAAGCTCTTCTAAGTTGGACTTTGATCGTTTCTCATCTGTATGTGCATCACTTCAGGGCTGCTCTTAAGTATTTTAGCATACCAGATGAAATATTTACCTTGGGAATGTAGGAATGAAATATAGATTCATGGGGTGGTGGTGGGAGATAGAGAGTCTGTCATACATGGAATTTTACCCAGTAAATAAGGGTCTTTTTGTTTTTTTACTCATTTGTTCTGGGACCAGGGATAAATGAATCAGTCAATTTTGGTTTCTCTTAGTTTCTGAACTCCTCTACGCCTCAAACGTCTGGTTCAATGGCTCATTCTCCAGGTTCGATGGCTTCCAGGCAAAGTCCCTCCGGTCCCTCCTACAAGTTCCAAATTGTGTTCCAAATGCAATAGTATTTTTAGAAACTGGTGAATGTCCTCTATCAACTAAAGCATGGTGGGCTGCCCTGAGATAGTGGCTGAAGATCTGAGTCTTTGGCCTAGGGAAGGGGTTACTGCCATACCTAAACAACGAGGAGTTTACCAGCTCATGGATGAAAATTATGATTAGAAAAGCCACTTCGATTGGTGTGGCACCTTCTCTCCTATACCATCTGGGCTATGATACTGCCCTTAAATCTCTGAGGCAAAGGCTCTGGGACATATCACATAGTGATCTCCGATCTCAATCTCATGTTATCTGTGGCCCATTAGCAGTATGAATTCACTATGGGTTCAATTTTCAGACACCTGCATATCTTAGAAATCTGTCCGTACCAACGTATCGGCGTCTTTTCACCAAAGCCAGATTAAATGTATTCCCATCAGAAGTGTTAAACGGCAGACTAAGAGGTATCCCTTATCAAAATAGGATCTGTGTATGCTTTCAGGACATTGAC
Source organism: Podarcis siculus (assembly GCA_034642415.1). Lineage (NCBI taxonomy): Eukaryota > Metazoa > Chordata > Lepidosauria > Squamata > Lacertidae > Podarcis > Podarcis siculus. The sequence goes on from JAXCMG010000169.1 coordinate 876,453, forward strand.
TGCATGAGGCATATTTTATTGCATTGCGGACAATATGATCAAGCTTGGGAACTATTGATTAAACCACTACTGGAAAATTGGCCAGGTCAATCTGAAGCCTATTATATCAAATATCTTCTGGGCGACAAGTCCAATGATATCACAGTGGCTGTGGCAAAGTTTCTTTCAGTAGTCAAAGATCAACATACCCATGACTAAACAAATAACTCTTCAGTCTCCCTTCCCTGTGGGGTTGTCTGTATGAATCTGCATTTTATCCTGAATCCATGTTATGGGTCGTTGGACCGCAATAATTATTATTATTATTGTTGTTATTATTTATTATTATTATTGTTGTTGTTGTTGTTGTTGTTGTTGTTGTTGTTTCTCATCTTTTCTGTCTTCAGTTCTCATCATTCCCATGTACATTTGCACACACTTTTTTTAAAAAAATCAAAATCAAATGAGAGATGTATTTCAGTTTGCATATTAGTTTGAGAAGTGCAAATTTGGTAAGTTTAATTAAAATGTGAGACAAACAAATGGCTTTCTCATTCCAACATGGAGTTGATTGAAATGGTGCTACAGCATACAATTGCCCTTGCAGGCTGTTTCTAAATGGGCAGGGCATCTGAAATAATCTATGGAATTGACTTCCCTCGTAAATCAGCTAGACTTCAACCTTTTCAGAGTGAGGACCTTCCTTTAGCCCAACCATGAAATTAAGGACCAAGTTCTTCTTCTGTTTTTTTTTACCATATATCTCTATGGTGATAGTACTGCTGTTGCAATCACATTGGGTTGAGCTGCAACTCAGCAAGTAGTGGGTTCCAAACCATCAACTGAAGGCCAATTATTTATAGCATGGAATGCCCCCAGTGTCACCAGCCCCCAGTAAAGTTCAGGAACTTGTCATTTAAACCAGCTGACCTAGAACCGCCATAGCCATTAGGTGCCCCATCTACACAAGAGTGATTTTCAGCAGTAAAATGATGCAATCTGTTGTGCTTCTTTTTGCAGCTGATGCTCATACTAGGGGCACTTTTTTCAGAACAGTGGGGGTGCTGGTTCACTCATGCATGTACATCGGTTTGTTGCTCGGTGCTTAATGCACTCCATGCAAGAGATTGAACTCTTTCCATCAAACAGCATGAAAAGCCTGTTTGTGGTGTTTGATCTAAGATAGCTGGGTCACTTGATATTTGCCACCGCTACCATGAATATTTGGAAACTTGGATGATACAGAAGGCAGCATTTCACTGTAATATCAGCGACTACGAGGGTGAGCTTGGGTTTCTGATATTTTATTTTGGTTTCCACAAAGAAAGCAAATGGGCTTAACCAACCGAATGGATCCAATATAAAATTGGTCTCAGAAAATATTCACTCAAAAATTCACAGTGCCTGTTCACTCTTCCTGCTGAGGTTGTGATTGCACTGCCTCAGTCTTGCCTATATTGTAAGTGAGTCATGTTATTGCGGTCAATGACCAATATCAGGATAAAATCACCAGTTACAAAGTTTAAAATCTCAGAAAAGACTAAAAGAAATAAAATTACATATACATAAAAAAGCAGTTCTAGTTGGCCATTTATCCATCAGAGGAGAACCCTTTTGATCTAAGGATGACCCCTGAGTGCTAGCTTACCTATACTGAAAACACGCCATTAAACATGCCCACATTTCATTGGTTGTCAGGACATTTAATGCACAAACTCCCATCTGTGCTTAACAGAAAGCTGCAAAGACTCATGTTGTGCTCGTTCAATACATATCTAGATCCAAGGTCCTAAGTTTAAGCCTCTACTATCAGTTTAGTGGTCATGTTTGCCCCTCAACAGTGCAAGTGATGAAAAATCCAGTCTGTTCCAACAATAATGATCTTCGCTGTTTGTTTAATTGTTTGTGAATGTAGACACACTTTGCAGTACATAGCGTGAGGGTATTATCCATCAAAACTTAAGCACTTTTAAATAGCTTGATTTTAAATAGATGCTTACTTAAATCAAGTCTCCATCAAAATGTTGAGACTAACAGGGAATATTCCTTTGAGTCAAAGGCTTTAAGGTATTTTAAGAGAAACAAAATGTTTCATCATTGGAGTGGGGACATCCTTATATTTCTATGGCCAAAATCTCTCTCTCTACCCCTCACCCCCGTGTGCATGGTGAGTATTTATTGATTACTTTTCTTTAAAAGATTGTCTACAGAAATACTACATGCAATATCATGCACTTATCTGAAGGGTTATTTAAAACACGGTTGGTTTTGACTGTCAAGCTTGATAATATCTTTTCAGATTTAAAGCTCTCCGTATTCACATAAAATACAATAGATAAGAAAATAAATAAATGCACAGTGGGTGATTTTGTAACATGCACAAACAAAATTCCATCTTCCACTCTTCTTCACTATAGTCCCCTGCATGTCACCAAAATCTGATCTGGAAGGTTGAGAGACTCTCTTGAGCAGATTGGGGGCAGGGACTATACAGGAGAGGAAGAGGAAGTCCCATCCTATCTGCTGGTCCAATGTTGAGTCTTACTCAACATATCCCAAAATATCCAACTATTACTATGCCCCACAATCAATCAACCTCACTATACAGACATTTCTGCCCATGATGCACAGTTACTCCCCAGTATGCCCATCCTTGTGATAAATGTTTGTAGTGGTACGACAATCTCAGAGCTCAACTTGTTGGCAGTTTATTGACGACTACTCCTAGCATCTTTGCTTGTGTGGATTTTAACCAAACCAATTTAGATCGGAAAGGACAGCAACTCAGTGGTAGAACTTCTGCCTGGCATGCAGAAAATCTCATGTTCAATCCATAGCATCTGCAGATAAGGCTGGGAGAAAGTCTTGCCTGAAACCCAGGAGGTAGATGATACTGAGTTGACTAGGGATCTTCCTATATTCCTTTGACCTACACTGGTTTGATTTTTGCCTGAAACTCATCTTATTTTTGATCACATCTACACTTCTGGATATTACTCATATTATTATGGTTTTGAAATGTTGATTTAAGATTGAACCTATTTGTTATGAAGGCAGATATTAGGCATTTTAGACTGCCAAATTAAAACAATGGGACATAGCAGACCTGGATTGGTTTGCATTGTAAAAAGATTAGCTTAAAGGTCCACCTTATAATACACAAACTACCTTTGCATTATTCCCCTGTCCATTTCCTCACATTTTTCAACTGCCTTTTAAAATGTAATAACCATGACTGCAGAGTGCAAATGAATCCTGGAAATACACAGAGTCATTCAGGCACACTATGGAAATATATATATTTCTTTATTATGATTATTCATTTTAAAGGAGACAAGCACGCCTTTCAAGGACAAATAAATGCTAAAATCAATAGGGCAGTAACTTATAAACAAGAGGCCATAAATTGAAGTTTTGTCAGGGATTAGTTTGTAAGCACTTGTTTACAGAAAAGCTAGTCACCTTCTGAAACAAAATTTCTAAGGTCGACAGAAAAAAAGATTTGTTGTTCTCAACAAAGCTTGGAACATGGGCACGGTGCAGGTTTAAAACGGGCTGCTGTCTCTAGTCTTGATCATGGCAAATAATGGGCTTGATCCAGTCAAAGTTAAACACTTCATGCACTGCAATCCTATACATGTCTCTGCAGAAATAAGTTCTAATCACTTTAATAGGGATTACACTAATGTTACCAGACATTGCCGTTTTCCGGGGACAGTCCCCGGATTTACAAACCAGTCCCCTGACAAAATCCTATCATTCCTATTGAAGTTGAAAAGTGTCCCCGGATTCATAGAAAAAATCTGGTACCCCTAGATTACACCCAAGTAGCATGCTTATGGTTTGCTACCCTGAAAGAAGACCAGAGATTTGTGTGGACAGGCAGAGTCCCCCAGTTCCCGGGCGGCCCCCCTGCCATGTGGAATAACGACTCAAGACAACGTGCTATGGGATTAAATTGGCCACAACTTTATTATATTTCAGATGTGGGTAGACCTTGGCTCAGGCATTGGGCGTTATCCCTCCCCAGTCCCCAGCCTAGGGAACATCAGGGTTATTCAGTGGGGGGGGGGATGGGCTGGCTCTGGAGAACATATGTTCAAGCAGAGATAGCCGTCCCCATTATGCCGCCACCGCAGGGGAGAGCAATGACGACCTCTCGGCGTACAGTCAAAGCCTCTCTTCAGAAACCCCTTTAACGGGGAACCCTGGTATCGCCGCTACAAAGAGGAAGATGGACTAAAGGATTCTGCCCAAGGCCTGATACCGCCAAAGTTGTGATGTTTTGCTACGGGAAAGGCAAAACCTGCTAATGCAGGGGAATTCCTTTCTGGCCCTTTAACAGCGACCTTGACGTAGCAGCGCCCGCATACCTGTGAAGAATAGTTAGCCTGCAAAATAAGACTTAACTGAGGGTGGGTAGGGTGGGAGAAGCTCTGGAGCCAAGTGAAGATTCCCAGGTAAGATCCTCCCTCTATTGTGTGGGCAGGTAATCCCTCCCCTACCTGGCCTGTTCTCCTTGGCAACGCTTCCCCCAGGTGGGATTGGACAACTGACTTAGGTAGGCAGAGACCTCCAGGTATCCCACCTGAGGGAAGGCGAAGCCAAGCCTGTGTTGATGGAGCCGCTCCAGATCCAGGGGCTGCGCGCCTCCACGCAAAGGCCGCCCCCCGTTTTATGCGGGGAGCAGTCATTCCCTCCTACTACAGTAGGAAAGAATTGCTACCATTTAAGTAGCAATGGAACTGGAAAGAATTGCTACCATTTAAGTAGCAATGGTTTTGTGGTATGGCAGGAGTTCCAAAAGTATGCTCTCTGGACCAATTTGGCCAAATGTACACAATTTCGCAAGGCAATTCTCTAACATTTTCACCAATAGATGCATTTTTATGCGCACTTTACACCAATATGTCCATTTTTCTGGAGGTTACTTTACTGGCAAATTGCCTTGGCGAAATTCAGAGAAGTTTGAATTTCCAAGAATGGCCATAGTCCAGTTCCTGTACTGTTTCAGAAATGTGAATTAGTTGGATATGTTTTTAAATGCAAACTGAATCCAATTTCTCTTTCATATATACTCTGAACCCGGAAGTTTCTCCCCTGCTTTATTCTTTTTAGAAAGCGTTTTGGAAAACTCAGCAGCTTGCTCACTACTTGGGGGCATTTTATTTGGTCCTCAAAATGTATCAAGCCAGTGTGATAGTGTAGTTGGACTCTCAGACTAGGAGATCCGGGTTAAAATCCCCACTCGCTGGGTGGCCCATTGCCATCTCTCAACCTACCCTACCCCAGTTGTTGGGAAGATAAAATGGGTTGCAGGGGGGAACCATATGTGCTACCTTGAGTTCCTTGGAGGATAGGCTGGAAATAGACAAAAGTACTGTTTTGGGGGGACAGGGGCCAGGCAGGTGTGGAGGACTCCCTCATCCTGAATGGGGTAACTGTGGCCCTCAAGGACCAGGTGAACAGCCTGGGAGTCATTTTGGACTCACAGCTGTCCATGGAAGCACAGGTCAATTTTGTGTCCAGGGCAGCTGTTTACCAGCTCCATCTGGTACACAGGCTGAGACCCTACCTGCCCACAGACTGTCTCACCAGAATGGTACATGTGCTGGTTATCTCCTACTTGGACTATTGCAATACGCTCTACGTAGGGCTACCTTTGAAGGTGACCCGGAAACCACAACTAATCCAGGATGCGCAGCTAGACTGGCGACTGGGAGTGGCCACCGAGACCATATAATACCAGTCATGAAAGACCTACATTGGCTCCCCGTATGTTTCTGAGCACAATTCAAAGTGTTGCTGCTGACCTTTAAAGCCCTAAATGGCCTCGGCCCAGTATACCTGAAGGAGCATCTCCGCCCCCATTTTTCAGCCCAGACACTGAGGACCTTCTGGCAGTTGCCTCACCACGAGAAGTGAGGTTACAGGGAACCAAGCAGAGGGCCTTCTCCCTAGTGGCGCCCATCCTGTGGAACACCCTCTCATCAGATGTCAAGGAAATAAACAGCTAACTGACTTTTAGAAGACATCTGAAGGCAGCCCTGTTTGGGGAAGTTTTTAATGTCTGGTGTTTTATTGCTTTATCATCATCATCATCATCAATTCTGTTGGGAGCCATCCAGAGTGCCTGGGGAAACCCAGCCAGATGGGCGGACTATAAATAATTTATTATTATTATTATTATTATTATTATTATTATTATTATTATTAAATATAAAGGTTTGGCTTTTGGATAAACACACATTGCTGGACTCATGAAAATGGGCTGCATGTAAAGGCAAAGGACATATCTCAGTACAGGATAGTTGGGTTCTACTAAATTGAGGGAAAAGGCAGAGCAACCGGGTTGTGCTATAATCAAGCACTGACTGCTTCTTGGTGCCGCGCTGCATTGTTTCAAATGAAGTGGTAATAATGGGAGAAGGATCCATAATTAAACTGTGCCAACTCTGGCGCCTTTTGCAGCAGGCTTGGAAGAGAGATATTCATTGCAGTTTTAAGCTTGCCTTTTGGCAAAAGAAGGATATCTATTTGTCCCGACAAATGCAATTGAATTGGTTCCAGGAGGATGGCAATCACAATTAAAGTAAAATAGAGGCTGATACAAGAAGCTATGTCCAGACACATTGGGAGGAAAGATTGCCTACAGCAGCAGTTTCCTTACCTCAGACATCCTCTCGACTTTACACTTAAGTATCAGACATAATTCCATGCAGATTATCTAATACAAATTCACTGTGCTGAAATAAGAGCCTTTAAAGCTCTGTTCTTTTATACCCACACATAAGTTGATGCCAGTCACCTTCTAGGATATTTTAAGTATACTGTGAGACTAAAACAATCAGCCATCTAAAGGCCAGGAAATTATATATATTTCCCCAATGATCCTCTCCTTCCCTCTTCTCGCTCTCACCTTTCTAATCCTTTGCTGCACATTTGCCCTTCAAATCCTGACCTGAGCCCATTGAATCAATTGCTGCTGAATTACATGGCTGCATTTCCTTGTTTTGCATGAAAACATTTGGCAATTGTTCCAACACGGTAATTCTGAAGGATAGATGGGCGCTCTCTCTCTCCAAGTGTGTGTCTTTCTTTTCAAATCACCTCCTACATTATCTGACAATACTTGGGAAGCCTCAGGGAAGGGGCTCTCAAGCATCCAATGGCCCCAGGTTTGCCCTCCCAGGGACCATAGCATTGCAGGGTAAGGCTACAGTCCTATGCCTACTTACCGGAACATGAGTTCCATTGAACTCAGTGGTACTTATTTTTGAGTAAAATATGGTTTGAAGCTCAACATCAAAAAACAAAACAAAGATCATGGCCACTGGTCCCATCACCTCCTGGCAAATAGAAGGGCAAGAAATGGAGGCAGTGAAAGATTTACTTTCTTGGGCTCCATAATCACTGCAGGTGGTGACAGCAGCCACGAAATTAAATGACGCCTGCTTCTTGGGAGAAATGCAATGACAAACCTAGACAGCATCTTAAAAAGCAGAGACATCACCTTGCCAACAAAGGACCGTATAGTTAAAGCCATGGTTTTGCCAGTAGTGATATATGGAAGTGAGAGCTGGACCATAAAGCAGGCTGATCGCCAAAGAATTGATGCTGTTGAATTATGGTGCTGGAGGAGACTCTTGAGAGTCCCATGGACTGCAAGAAGATCAAACCTATCCATTCTGAAGGAAATCAGCCCTGAGTGCTCACTGGAAGGACAGATGCTGAAGCTGAGACTCCAATACTTTGGCCACCTCATGAGAAGAGAAGACTCCCTGGAAAAGACCCTGATGTTGGGAAAGATGGAGGGCACAAACAAGGGGAAGGGGACGACAGAGGACGAGATGGTTGGAGAGTGTTCTCGAAGCTACCAGCATGAGTTTGACCAAACTGCGGGAGGCAGTGGAAGACAGGAGTGCCTGGCGTGCTCTGGTCCATGGGGTCATGAAGAGTCGGACATGACTAAACGACTAAACAACAACAAACATGCATAGCACTATGTGGTTAACTTCCCTGAGGGGATAGAATAAAACCTGAAGAATGGGAAACCTAAGTGTCTGTCATTATTGGGATAAAAGATACAAAGGCAACATCTGTACCATACATTTAACACGCATTTATACCTCTTTGTCATGGCTCTACCCAAAGAGATTCGCACAATGGGGTGAGCTCCCATTGTTCGGTCCCTGCTCCTGCCAACCTAGCAGTGCGGAAACACGTCAAGTGCAAATAGATAAATAGGTACCGCTGTGACAGAAAGGTAAGTGGTGTTTCCATGTGCTGCTCTGGTTTGCCAGAAGCGGTTTAGTCCTGCTGGCCACATGTCCCGGAAGCTGTCTGCGGACAAATGCTGGCTCCCTCGGCCGTTAAAGCGAGATGAGCACCGCAACCCCAGAGTCGTCCACGACTGGACTTAATGGTCAGGGGTCCCTTTACC
>JAXCMG010000169.1:885274-897290 GCA_034642415.1 Podarcis siculus
GGACGACTCTGGGGTTGCGGTGCTCATCTCGCTTTATTGGCCGAGGGAGCCAGTGTACAGCTTCCGGTCATGTGGCCAGCATGACTAAGCCGCTTCTGGCGAACCAGAGCAGTGCACGGAAATGCTGTTTACCTTCCCACCGGAGCGGTACCTATTTATCTACTTGCAATCTGATGTGCATTCGAACTGCTAGGTTGGCAGGAGGAGGGATCGAGGAATGGGAGCTCACCCCGTCACAGGGATTCGAACCACCGATCTTCTGATCGGCAAGTCCTAGGCTCTGTGGTTTAACCCACAGCGCCACCTTCATTTCACCTTACTGGTCACCATGTGATAACAGATGTACACTAGCTTGTGCAACACCAGAGGAGTTGATTGGTGCAGTTTCAGAAAAGTACATCTTGCTTATTTACTTAGCCTTGTCAACAACTTGGCCCTGATTTTTGCAAGCAGTGGATGTACCTGCATATCTATCAGTCATCTGACAGGTTGGATGCAGATGAACTTTGCTTATCCCAGTGTGTCTCAAGATGTAGCCACATTCATTGTTATTTCATGTTGTCATCTTTAAGCTTTCCCACACAACCATAAGGTCTAGGAACTTGTTTCCCCACCCCATCTTTTCTCGGTGTGCTTTCTTCTCAAACGAAAGCAGTTTCTAGAGAAGATGACAGTCTCTTTACAGAGCCATCTGAAGGAAACATGCAAAAGAAATATTTCCAAGCGTTTCCAATGTGACAGGGAAAGGTGGGAGGGGTCTATTTGGCATGCATCAACTCCTAAAAATATGAAATAAATCTCTTGAGTGAAAAAAAGAAACTTTTGTAAAATATGGCAAGTTGCAGCTTTTCAATGTTGCTGTCCAGTATGCTTATCTGAAGACAAGCAACAATTGAGCTGTCAGGGAGTGTTCAAGCAATTTCACCCTTATACAAGTTTATCATCACAATTATTGTGTCATCTTTTAAGAATTGAGAGGATGTAAACAATTGCAGCTTTACAAATTCTGATACAAATGGCCCTAATCCATACCTTTGAGACTAATGTACAGTATTAATCTTAGTTTTTTTACTACATGGGCAGCCATGCAAGAGAGTCATTCCCCTCCCCAGATATACCGTAATCTCCAGATCCCCAGCTTTCATTTTATTTTTCTACATATTAAGTTTCTGGCATTCATAGAGATATGAAGCAAATTTACAGACACCATTCTTCTGCTTCTGTTGTGAGAAACTATCCTCTTCGTTTCAGTGTTTTTCTTCCCACCCCGCAAGAAAAAAATCCTATGGGCACCCATGATTCACCAGTCAACTGATATCTCAGTTGACTCAAAACTGTCTCAGTTTTGGCTCATAGTATCACAATGCATTTAGAAACATGTTTGAGAGAGAGAAAGATGATCAGAAATCTATGTGCTGAAAGGAAATAGAGGGTGAGATTCAATGGCAGCCATATTCAGAGCAGACCCATTGCAACCAATGGACTTACGGTATGTCAAATTGCTTTCAGTGTGTCTGCTATGAGTATGATTCAGTTGAATAGCATCGACATTAAATACATATTGAAATGTGAATTTTGCCCATGTAATGTATATATTGCATACAATATATAAAAAGGTAAAGGTAAAGGAACTCTTGATGCTTAAGTCCAGTCAATGGCGACTATGGGGTTGTGGCGCTCATCTCGCTTTCAGGCCGAGGGAGCCGGTGTTTGTCCACAGACAGCTTTCCAGGTCATGTGGCCAACAAGAATAAATCACTTCTGGGGCAACAGGACACCGTGACGGAAACCAGAGCACACGGAAATGCTGTTTACCTTCCCACCACAGCAGTACCTATTTATCTACTTGCACTGGTGTGCTTTCAAACTGCTAGGTTGGCAGGAGCTAGGACAGAGCAACAGGAGCTCACCCCATCATGGGGATCTGAACCTCCAACCTTCCAATTGGCAAGCTCAAGAGCCTCAGCAGTTTAGACCACAGCACCATACACTGTGAAATATATATATTCCTGATTATTGTCAAAATGGAATGGAACATAACACATTGAAAACTGTCATACAGCTGAAATAGACTGATTCGTCCACGCCTAAAGAATTTAGAGCATTCAAAGATTATCGTCTACACTTCAGCATCCATGAAGCACACACAAGATATGTATTGATTTCAATAGAATAGGCATGGCACATTTGACTCTTGATCACTCCCTTGGCTGATTTTAAGGAAATATGGAGCTAAGGTTTTCATATAATTTCAGTAGTGCTTAAACTGTGTCTCCTGTTCTGTTGCTTGTCAGCACTACATTCAGACCAATCAGGATTAGAACCAGAATCCAGCTCTTTGGACAGCTGCTGTGTGTCATGAACCACTAGAGCTGCAAGTCCCTAGGGAGTATATTCCAGCCTTTTCCAACTTTGGGTTACCAGATTTGGTGACAACAACCCTCATCATTCCCAGTTGACATGTCCAATGGTCATGGATGATGGTAGTTCAAGAACTCATGAGGACCCAAGGATGAGGAAGGCTGTCCTAGACAGCAAAAATTCCCAGAAGACAGAATGAGTAGAGTCTTAGTTGGGCAATATTGTAGGGCTGTTCATTCAAGTTTGGATTATCCTGGATCTCAAACCAAACAGGGTCATTTGTGGCTGATATAGGATTTGTCTCAGATCACTGCAGGCTAAGTCCACCTGGAACGATCTGTGGCTATGCACTGTGTCTGCAAGCTAACTGTGCTGTTTCTATATGGCCACCCCACAAGTGGAGCACACTTTAGAAGCATGTCTGTCCAGGTGTGCCCCATGTCCACCATTTTGTGATCTAAACATGTTGTACACCATTACTTCTTAGTCAACTGGAGACAACTCTTACTCATCAAAGATGACAAGGCTTTCTAAAAATAACCTGGTTTATTCACTGCTTTCTCTTAAATACTTAAGAGAATGCAAAGTTTTCTGTGTGTTTCATCTGGAAGAAGTTCCATAATTAAATTAATCACTAATGGCAGCTGACGAAGTGCATTGTAAGCATAATTTGGATCAAAACTGCTCATGTTCTCCCCTCCCCCCCCCAATATTTTCAAGTTCCTCTAGGGAAAAGCATTGCTGCAATCCAGAAGAATAAAATGAAAAATCAGTTTTGCAAAGGACACATGCTACATGAGTAAATATCTCATTCTTATTTGTTCATAATTGAGATATTTATGTATGCAGGAGTGTCAAGTAAACAGGTTCCTGTTTTGTTTTCATTCATTTTGCTTTTGGTAACTACAACATTTCAGATACACAAAGTATTTGTGGAGCTGCTTTCAATCTGTATATTTTCTTTGCTGCTGATCAAATGAAAAAAAAATGGAACCCCCTGGTGGTTCATTCCCTCAGATCATGAACAGAATGATTGTAATGGATGATAGACATACACGGTACATTTCAAAATTCATGTTTTGCATAACAAGCCAATGGTTTGATTTGCAGATACCTTATCTTTAAATGAAAGTAATCAAGAATGCATTTCAGTACAACATTTAAAGGTCACTCCTACAGGCTTAACAATATGATGCAGCACAACAGAAGCTACATTTTCTACCTCATTTAAAAACATGTCAGACTTGGCCTGACTCCTGCTTCTCGGAAGTTAATTTACTTGCACCTTGCAAGAAGCCCTGGTCACCATGGTGCGGATAAAGTATGACTGGAGAAACATGCCTCTCCTCTTATTCTCCTGCAACGGGCTGTCAAGCGCATCATTTCCCCTTTCACAGGTATAGACAAATCCCTCAATGTTAACCTTATGCAGGTCCACATGAAAATGGCTTGAAGCTAGATCCTTGTTGAGGTCCCACATTCACTCCTGCCTTTGTGTCATACACTTAATGAGTTACTACCTGGCTTGCAACAAATCATAAGGTGGAATCCAGCACATCATTAAGGAATAGTTCCTTAGCACAACAGAACATCCCCCCTTTTCATTCTCCTGCATACCTTTTATATATCTTTTATGGGTTCTCCTAACCCCCCAGAACAGGTCTGGGGAGTATACCGGGTGCATGGGAACAAGGAGAAGAGGGAAAGTTCCATTTCACAAGGGAAAACCCTTGCACTGATGGGACGGGTTAGTGGAAAGCTATCAGTGTTTGTCAGTACAGTGGTACCTTGGGTTACAGACACCTCAGGCTACAGACGCTTCAGGTTACAGACTCCACTGACCCAGAAATAGGTTAAGAACTTTGCTTCAGGATGAGAACAGAAATCGTGCAGTGGCAGCGGGGCGGCAGCAGGAGGCTCCGTTAGCTAAAGTGGTACCTCAGGTTAAGAACAGTTTCAGGTTAAGAACGGACCTCCAGAACAAATTAAGTTCTTAACCCAAATTACCACTGTATCTGGCAATCAGAATTTCAAACCTGCTTGCTCCCTGTTCAGGAAACACATCTACAACAGCGAATATATTTTTCTTTACAAAGAGAAATGAAAAATCACAGATATTCCCCGCAACCCTAAACTTCATTTAATAAAAAGAAGAAGAAGCATTATTAAAGGACCATATTAATGGATTCATATTTGCTATGCAGTTGTGAATTGCTGCTATTCATATTGTGGCAGGTTCTGTCTTTGATCTTCCAAATTTCTACCTGGGCACAAGTAGCAATCCACAGTTCTGAGAACACACACAGATAGAAGTACCAATGTTGTGTCAGCAGGAGACAATGTTGCTAGTTATATCACTCTTCTGATACCATGTGTTTCTATTCACATCTTGCATTCACATCTTTGTTCATTGTGTTCTTGAAATAAAGGAACCCGTTTTAGCATTCCTCGACTCTTCCACAGATCTATTATAGAAAGTCACACCATAAAACATTTAAAATTTAATGGCCTGTCACATACCAGCAAATGTGAAGAGTTTCATATTTAAGTCAGAATTGTCCTGCCGGTTCTTTGGAATGCCTGGAGTTGAAGGGCATTATTTAGCCCCTGTTCCTCAAGCACCTACTCTGAAGTAATCCATGTGAAATCAATTGGCAGACTCCATAAAAAGTCTCTTCAGGGCAGCTTCCCATGGTTTTGCTGAAAACCGGTGGAGAGGCTGTATTTCACCATTGATTTTTAATTCCTCACTTCAGTCCAAATTCAGCGTTGTGTTGCACTTCATTCATTTTGTAGGACAACTTTTTTGTGGGCAGAAAAAAAAACCACTCTTTTTATTTCACTCAATTCAAAGTACAGCTCAGAGCAAGCTGAACTGAAACAAAAATATATTAGATGGCTTACGGCATAGGAACATTAAAACTATACATTACATAATAAAACCCCCATGTGAATATCTACCCCCTCCCTTCCTGACCAGGTTGACTTTATGTATTGTATAGAGTTGTGTGCATTTTTTATTTAAAAAATTGTCATGAGTGGCAGGAATCAAGAGTGGAAAGCTAGGAGGAGAGAGTGTTTAAAAAAACTGATATGGAATTGTTTCCCATCTAACACTTCTGTTAGGATGGCCCCATGCCTGGAATCCAAACGGGATGAGACCTCAAGGCATTAGTAGACTCTGTAAAGGTAAAGGGACCTCTGACCATTAGGTCCAGTCACGGACAACTCTGGGATTGCAGCACTCATCTTGCTTTATTGGCCGAGGGACCCGGCATACAGCTTCCGGGTCATGTGCCCAGTATGACTAAGCCGCTTCTGGCGAACCAGAGCAGTGTATGGAAACACCGTTTACCTTCCTGCCTATTTATCTACTTGCACTTTGATGTGCTTTCGAACTGCTAGGTTGGCAGGAGCAGGGATCAAGGAATGGGAGCTCACCCCGTCACGGGGATTCGAACCGCTGACCTTCTGTGGTTTAACCCACAGCACCACAGCTACAAATTCCTAATGTGGTTTAGCAGTCAATGGAACTCTAGGAATTGTAGCTTAGGGAACAGAGATCTCCTAGCAATTCTCAGCATCCTTAAGAAACTACATTTCCCAAAATTCTTTGAGAGAAGCCATGATTGTATAAGGTGGTATGATACGGATTTCAATTAATTGTGCAGATGGGCTCACACATTCTTAAAACACAGCAACACATGTTATAATGTTGGATCAGACAGTTTATTTTTTTAATATAATGTCACAGAACAGAAAAACAAAATGCGTCTTCTCTTGAAAAACAACTGGAGTTTTTTTTTATTTTCCTCCCCTGTTGGTGTTGGTGGGTTGTTGTTTTTCAGATCATGGATGGTACAGTCATTAATAAAATGACTCTAGAAGCTTATTTAACCACTTCATCATTCAACATTACTTTACATCGTCATCTGTTATTAATGCAGGTGCTTAATGGAAGCTGTCTCTTTCCAGGGCACTGCTTCAGGAAGCTGCTTGAATGAATGTCAACTTGGAGGTGAAAGCGAGTTGGCGAAAGCTGCAGGCGCTCTTCCAAGCAAGCAGGCACAACACTCAGGATGGTGTGAAGCTTCCAGATCAAGCCAACTTCTTCTCCCTGCTCCTTTTACCTGATCGGTAAGTAATAGTTTCTTGGTTCCATTTTAAATGACCTTCCACTGCCCTTCACAGAAAACTATAGTGAAATGCAATGAAGAGAATATCAGAAGAGCACAACTGGATTAGGCCAAAGGCCCATCTAGTCCGGCGTGCTGTTCTCACAACCAAATGCTTATGGGATGCCCACAAGCAGGGCACGAGTGCCACCACACTCTCCTTTTTTGTGGTTTCCAGAAACTGGTATTGTGAACAATATTGCCTCCATCAGTGGAGAACATAGTTGGCATGGCTAATAGGCATGAGTAGCATTAGCCTCCATAAAAGTGGCATATCCATGTTCTTCTCTCCTCTGTACAAAGATGTCAGAAACGGAATGGTAAATCCTAAGCAGGGTGGGGGGAAAACCCTTCTTCTTCTTTGGCGATCATTCGTAGCGGAGTAAGATTGTCTTCCATAAACACAGTTTTAAAAGTGAGTCCGTAAGTGACTGTGGAGGCCAATTCTGGATCCACATGTCCTTCCACAGTGGGGACATAGGTTTCCGGGTGGGAGTTGATAACGGTGAGGGTTTGCCAAGCATGCCTTCCTCTTAGTGCATTTCTGCCTTTTGTCCTGAGTTCGAGCATCTTCAAAGCCAACGACACCTTTGGTAAAGACTGTTCTCCAGTTGGAGTGCTTGCAGGGCAGTGTTTCCTGGTTGTCGGTGTTTATACTACATTTTTTTTAGATTTGCCTTGAGAGAGTCTTTGAACCTCTTTTGTTGACCACCAGCATTACGCTTTCCATTTTAAGTTTGGAATAGAGTAGTTGCTTTGGAAGATGATAATGAAGCTTCTGAACAACATGACCAGTCCAATGAAGTTGATGTGTTGAAGAATCATTGTTTCAACACTGGTGATCTTTGCTTCTCCCAGTATACTGGCATTAGTTCGCCTATTGCTCTGTTAGCTCTTCTTATTTTACCTGTAAGCTGCCTTGAGTCCCTGTCGGGGAGAGGAAATGAGGTATAAAAAAACCAGTGGCTCCCCATTTGTGAAATGTTCTTCTGAGAAACATGAAACTGTCCTCTATAACCAGGCCTTTGATGTACAAATGGGGCAACCCAGTCAGATGAGCAGGGTATACGAATAATGATATTATTAATTTGTCGTTTAGTTGTTTAGTCGTGTCCGACTCTTCGTGACCCCATGGACCAGAGCACGCTAGGCACTCCTGTTTTCCACTGCCTCCCGCAATTTGGTCAAACTCATGCTGGTAGCTTCAAGATCACTTTCCAACCATCTCGTCCTCTGTCGTCCCCTTCTCCTTGTGCCCTCAGTCTTTCCCAACAACAGGGTCTTTTCCACGGAGTCTTCTCTTCTCATGAGGTGGCCAAAGTATTGGAGCCTCAGCTTCAGGATCTGTTCTTCCAGTGAGTACTCAGGGCTGATTTCCTTAAGAATGGATAGGTTTGATCTTCATGCAGTCCAAGGGACTCTCAAGAGTCTCCTCCAACACCATAATTCAAAAGCAGATATTATTGATATTGTTGTCAAATATTAGTGGCCTTTTAGAAGCGGGTGGGATGTTTTTAATGCATTTCTATTTCCTCTTGCTTTTAATGTATCTAAGTGGGGTTTACTGTCTGTCTGTTTGGTCATAAGTTTTTTCACGTTTCCCTGGGCAGGATAAGCCAACTGGCAAAATTAGCAAATAAATAATAAGTGATCATGAGAGAAGAGAATCCAGTATGGATTTTTCTGTAAAAGCTAGTGCCTTAGTGAAAATATGTGACAGAAATATTATGTGTGTTTGGATCCATTCATGTGAACCTGTGGAGATCAGCGTGCATCAAAGATGGTGTTGAAACTGTCAATTAAACATAGAAGAGCTGATGAAGCAAGTTTGAAATTGCCACCAAAATTTGCCATGCAAGGGGTGGGGTGCCTTCCTTCAGATGAATTGCTGTAGGACTTTGAAGGAATCCTCAAAAGTCTCAGTCACACTGGTGATAATTCCAAGAGAGTGAAATTCGTTTTTAGTTTGTTATGCCCATAAAGGAAGTGATGGGGGTGTGAATTGTCCTCTTACCCTTGGCAAAGTCCGGTTGCTAAAAAATTTGAGATGTTTCCTGGATGCTGCTGCCTGCAAGGCCAGCCATATAAAACTCATCAAACATCACCCCCAATCTATTTTTAAATGCTATTACAGGAAAAGGAAGATATCATTTGGTTTTACAGACAATAACTATAGTATGAATTTGACCTTTTGCAATGTTTCTGGGAAACAAGCTTTGAAGTCTTTGAAATCCCCTTATAATTCTGTATAGTGTGTGGTGTTTGTTGTGCATGGTATTTAGGAAAATTCATAATGGTTCTAAGTTTTATACATATATTAATATTTAGTTTGAGGGTATTTTCCAGTGCTGGTAGACATTTATAGTTATTCAATAATAAATGGAGTTCTTTTAAAACATTCATTTTCGCATTGATTAAAAAACAAAACAAATACAGATTATTTACTAGTTCAGTACTAAGACACATTGAGGCTCGATCAAGTTTTGTACAAGTGTAAAAAAAGAGAAAAGAAATGTAAAGGACCCCTGGACGGTTAAGTCCAGTCAAAGGCAACTATGGGGTTGTGGTGCTTATCTCGCTTTCAGATCAAGGGAGCCAGCGTTTGTCCGCAGACAGCTTTCCGGGTCATGTGGCAGCAGGACTAAACCACTTCTGATGCAACGGGACATCATGATGGAAACCAGAGCACACAGAAACACCGCTTACCTTCCCATCACAGCAGTACCTATTTATCTACTTGCACTGGCATGCTTTCAAACTGCTATATTGGCAGGAGCTGGGACAGAGCAATAAGAGCTCACCCCGTGGTGAGGATTCGAACCACCAACCTTCTGATTGGCAAGCCCAAGAGGATCGGTGGTTTAGACCACAGCGCCACCCACACCCCCCACCAACTGTACACATCACACAAACAATAGGTACGTGGAGCAGCCTCAGATGTGGCTTTTTAAACAAGTGATTAATTGAGAAAAAAGTTCAAGACGAGAAGGTTTTGGATGCTTTACATAGGGACATTGGAATTCCACCTTACACTGAGTCAGACCACTGTTTCATCTCACTGACAGTGGCCCTCTAGGGTTTTTGGTTGGTACCCAGAGATGCTCAGGATTGAACTTGGAGCCCTCTGAAAGAGAGCCACCTATGAAGAGTTTATTAGGAAGACTGATCAAGGTATAAAGCTTAAGACGTATGAAGAAGTAGAGAATTTACTGACAGGGTGGCTACAGTACCACCAAGTCAATGAGATACTAAAAGAAGACAAAAAGAGGTTGGGATATGAAGACAAGAAATCAAAATTTCATACAGACATTATGGAAGGAAAAAATATATTATTGTCTAAAATGTATGATTTACTATTGGACTGGTATACCAAAGATGAGGAGGTAAAAGAAGCCATGATTAAGTGGGCCATTGATTGCGGATACAATATTGAATTAGAAGCGTGGCATGAACTACAGAATGTAAATATGAAATTTACGGCTTGTACGGCATTGAAGGAGAATACTGTATATGGAAAATGATATATAGGTGGCATCTTACGCCGGTAAAATTGGCAAAGATGTACAGAATGAAAAACAGGAAACGTTGGAAATGTGGAGAGGTGGAGGGAGACCTCTACCACATGTGGTGGACCTGTGGTAAAGTGAAGGGCTTCTGGGAATCAATTTACAATGAACTTAAACAAGTCTTTAAGTATACCTTTCTAAAAATCCCCGAAGCCTTTCTATTGGGACTGACAGGGAAGGAAATTAAAAAGAAAGATAAAAATCTTTTTCTGTACGCCACGACGGCAGCAAGAACTATGTTGGCCCAGAACTGGAAAACAGATGTAATACCTACTATTATGGAATGGCAGATTAAAATGATGAATTATGCAGAACAGGCCAGATTATCAGGAAAAATACGAGATCAGGATGAACAGAAGTTTCATGAAAGCTGGAGTAAATATTTGGTGTATATAAGAGACAATTGTAAAACCCTAAAGATACTGGCAGGGTTAGAATAACTCTAACAGCATATGGTAAAACAGTTAAACAAACAGAATACGTGATGTTAGAAAATATATGATACTTACCGAAGGGGTGGAGGGAAGTTCGAAGTTTGGCAGAGCCAAAGCTATAGGTGGGATTTATTTGTATAATGTATGTATGTTTAATGAAAATTAATAAAAAATTATTAATAAAAAAAAGAACTTGGAACCTTCTGCATGCTATGCAAATTCTCTGCCACTGAGCTACAGCCTTCCCCTAACATTTTTCTAACATTGGTTTGGCTCCTATCTTGATGGTGTTATTTTCTGCCCTTTGGATAGAGGGAAAATGTGACACTCCCTGTTTGTCACAGGTATGTGATGAAACTGACAGGATTTAATGGTAGCCAGACATGCTGAGCTACAGGCCATAGGTGTACCATCAAAGATGACACTACAGGATTACCTTAGCGGAAAACTTGAAGCCTGAACTCAGGCTGAACTTTTAGCTGAACTAAATGTGAAGTCTAATTGGAAATGAAATTATCATTTTAACAACTGGAGTGCCTGAAGGCTTTTCACTTTGTGCATGTATTCTAGATAATGAGGTGCATAAAGCATTAGAATTCAGGTACATGCTAGGAAATGCTTCTTTGCATCTCTTATTGAACCTGCTTAACAAGTGTATAAATATACAGTAGTAAAATAAATATATATATATAAATAAACAGCAAAAGACAACAAAACCCTCTCCAAGTGAAGGAATAAGTTAGGGCTGTGTGTTGATATAGTAAAATCTCATTCCTCTAAGCCTAAAAAGAAATCAAAATCAGATCAGAGTATCAATATGGCTTAATACAATGGATAGGGCTCTTTTTAAGTTTCAGCAGAGTAAAGCCACTGAACTCCACAGGACCTAATTTACATGTGTCGTATTGTGATGTTATTGTGCTTTGATGAGGGGAGATCTTCAATTGCTAGTTATTTATTCCCATAGCTGTCTTGAATATTCTTGTGTTAGAAAAGTCGGAGAAACGCATCTATATTATTAACTCTGCATGCATTTTCCCTTATTTGATGGGAGCATTAAGAGTTAGAAATGATTACATGAAATCATGGTATAAAAATATGCGATTTCTTGTCAATCCCCTCGCCCACATAAATTAACTGCATGGATTTCAGCTTTAGCAACTTATACACACCATACCTCCTAATTTCTAATGGTTGTGTTAAATAGCTTAGCCATTGGTTTGAGATTCTGTTTTCTTCTTATATAGTATAGAGGTGGGGAACAGGATCTTACTTCAAAGGAACTAACCAGGTATGCACTCTTAAAAAAAATTCCTTTGCTGCCTACCGTGAGTTCAAGTTGGGAATGCAAAAGAGCAATCTTCCTGTTTAGGCACAGCTTGAATTTAATCTGGAGATGCACAACTCAAGCTCTTGCAGAAAGGGCTCAGTTAAAGAGGAGGGCAACCAAAATGGTCAAAGGCCTGGAAACGATGCCTTA
>JAXCMG010000169.1:897690-922174 GCA_034642415.1 Podarcis siculus
TCCTGCTTGGCAGGGGGTTGGACCCGATGGCCCTTGTGGTCTCTTCCCACTCTATGATTCTGTGATTCTATGAAAAAACACACACACAAATGAAGGCATCCAGACCACGTTGACAGCAAAGATTCCTGCACTACAAGGGGTTGATCTAGATGAATCTATTATTCTGTGTTAATGATACTGATTTGCAGGTTGCTTGATCTTATTTGTTGACAAGCTTGGAAAAATATGTTTTGTGTTGAAAACAATTTATGACTTTGTAGAATCTGAAAATTTGTAAACAAATTTTGCTAATGATACAATACAACCACAGTTATAGGGAGCTATGTGAGCCAAGCTATTTTTAAAAGACTGGACGTATTTTCTACCGCTCTTAAGCGTACAATATTTCCCCTGCCATTTTTGTTTTTTGAAAATTCCCCTTTATTGAAGCTACTTACAGAAACCCATTAGATAGTTATTAAATCTGACATTCAATAAGCAGGAAATTAGAAATAATAAGGCTTGCTGAGGCCATCAAAGACACAGGTGCTACTATGGAATACATAGCTATAAATAGCAGGGAAATTACCCCAAATCTTAAATCTAAATAGTAGCTATTGAATTATTTGGGGTGGGGGGTGGGGGAGAGAGGATTTAACCAGTTGTTTTCAGGTACTGTAATCCATTTACTCTGAAAACTAGATATTACATCCCAGGCAAAGTAACTCAGGAGGAAATCCCATTGAACTCAATATGTTTTATTTGTAACATGCTTTGGCTCAGACTGCATGTTTGCAATCCTGCAGACTGGCACATGAAATCCCATTGAAGTCAATGAAGCTTAAACAGCCAATTGGCGGCGGGGGGGGGATTGCAGTGTAAGAATATGTTGTCCAGGCAAATGGCTATTCATTTTCCTTCTTTATCAACACGAGCGCCAATGGCAATTTGTCAGTCCACTAGCGTTTGCTCTTTGCACATGATTTCCTTATCTCCTGATCATAAAACAGTTGCCTTTACAGTGATTTGGGGATCCTCTCCCAATGACCTTTGGATAATTGACTGTTGTAGACAAAATAGACTATGGAACATCTGCCTGAAGGTGTGAGCTGTATTTACTACTTTGTGAAATTAAGCTGTCAATGAACATGGGTGAATGGGTTGGTACTTAACCAAGTGCCCATTCCCCATTACAGGAACATATTACATTAGAGCTCAACGGTCTACTGCACAGTCTTTCTATAGCTTTCCGGGAATAATTTAGGATGTTGGTTTTGACCTTTAAAGCCCTGAACAGTTTGGGCCTTGCATATAAATGAAATAATTGGCAATCCCATCACATACACACTGCCTGCACCACATCTGTGCCATCCTAGTAGATGGAGAGCTCTTCTCTGAGCCTAATCCACAGCTGTGGACCAATCTCATGGTAGGTCGAGTCTGAAATGCATCCTGCTGTGTAGATTCCAGTACAAACAGAACATTTAGCCTGAATTGAGATCCTTGTGAATGTATTCACATGTGACCAGGTGTCAGGACTGGAGTCAGATGCAGGTCAGCTGAAGAACCTCCTCCTCCTCCCCTTCTTCTTCTTCTTCTTCTTCTTCTTCTTCTTCTTCTTCTTCTTCTCACTCGTAGCTGAGTAAGATTGTCTTCCATAAACATGGTTTTAACAATGAGTCCATACGTGACTGTGGAGGCCAATTCTGGATCCACACATCCTTCCACAGTGGGGACATAGGTTTCCAGGTGGGAGGTGATCACGATGAGGTTTTGCCAAACATGCCTTCCTCTTAGCTCATTTCTCCCTTTCATCCTGAGTTCGAGCATCTTCAAAGTCCATCTTTGGTAAAGGCTGTTCTCCAACTGGAGTGCTCGCAGGCCAGTGTTTCCCAATTGTTGGTGTTTATACTACATTTTCTTAAGATTTGCCTTGAAAGAGTCTTTAAACCTCTTTTGTTGACACTTTCCATTTTTAAGTTCGGAATAGAGTAGTTGCTTCGGAAGACGATAATCAGGCATCCGCACAACATGAACAGTCCAATGAAGTTGATGTTGAAGAATAATGCTGAAGAAGCAGAGCCAGTTGTCTGTGAAGTTAATTTTTTATTTAAGGCAGCAAACATACACTCAGTAACGCTCTCAGTAGGTCTTGCCCTATGGTAGAGTTTGGATTTGGATTTGATATCCCGCTTTATCACTACCCGAAGGAGTCTCAAAGCGGCTAACATTCTCCATTCCCTTCCTCCCCCACAACAAACACTCTGTGAGGTGAGTGAGGCTGAGAGACTTCAAGAACTGTGACTAGCCCAAGGTCACCCAGCAGCTGCATGTGGAGAAGCGGAGACGTGAACCCAGTTCACCAGATTACGAGACTACCGCTCAGATTACGAGTCTACCGTTCTATGGTAGGTGACCACACCAATGGAGCCAATTCCGTGCCCTGCCAGGCCAGGGTCCCCACTCAGCCTCAATCTTCTCACTGCCTCACCTCCTCCTCGCCTAGTAAGCAGCAAGAATACATATATAAATGGATATTTCAATCTGTATTTAAATACAAATCTTCATGCAGGCTTAAAAAAATGAAAGTAGCAGATTAAGGCAGAAATGGGACAGAACAGATTTATGAATGAAGACACATGAAAGTGACACAAACCAGAAATAGATAGCTTCTGCCCATCCCTACTGCTATATAAGATATGCATTTTGAATTATTTCTTTTCTGTACTGTGTCAAGGACTCAGTTCTGGTCATAAAAAAATTATTAGGGCTGTGAAAAGCCTTTCCTTTCACAAGGCAGCTGTGTGAAAATGCACAAGGAACCCTCCTAAACTCGAGTCAATAAAAGAAATGATCATCTCTGTTTCTTATTCTGTGGTGCTCTATTCTGTGGTGTTATGTACCTCTCATTTCAGTCATCATTAATGTTCCAATTGGCTTTAATGGAGATGGACTGCATGTAACCATAAGGAGGGATGGGCACCATATTTTGAAATGTGGTCAATTTTAAAAGTAGCCCAGCTCCCTAAAAAGGAGGAAAAGCCTTCATTTGGCTGAAGCCTCACTCTGCACCATCTTTATCATGATGCAGAAATGCAGAAATGCAGACTAGATTCTGAACTGTACCAGTCCCAGGGATAACTTTGGCAATAGTGTCTGCATCCTTTGACATTGCTTCTTCCACCTATCGTGAGTATGATGGTAGTTACCTGCAGTGCCAATATTTATTGACATTGTTGAAATTGCTGTACGTTCAAATGATTAAAGAACTTCTCTTGTCAATTACAGAATTCTTCTTTCATTATGTCTTTAAGATCAAGATCAGAATATGAACTACCCGCGTCAATAGTTTAGATCTAAAATTTATAAAGTATAGAGATTGATTGGGGTGGATTACTATTTCATGTATTCACCCCCCCCCCATCTGAGCTGCCTTGTCGGTTCATTTTAATAATGTCATAGCAGGCAATCAATGTGTTGTCTCCATGTAAATGGATATAAAACGTATCCCACCTCTGAAATGCGTGCATAAGGCTTTATGGGCTTGGATTTATTGTGAAAATTGCAGTCCAAATATTGATGTCCCTATCAGTTTGGGGGCTCGGCCTGTTATTAATAGCCTGTTTCCTTCCTTTCGAATGGAAGCAATCAAGTTCTAAGCTAATTAGGTACGGGAAAGTCATGCATTACATTTTCAAGCAAAGAGAAATTTGGCTTAGAAGTAAATGATGTTTTCATATATAAAAAGGGACCTACGAATTCTGTTTCTGTGGACATTACAGAGACTGGGGTATGGGTGTCCATGGGGGTGGGGTTGAACGGCAGTGATCAATTGTATAAGCAGTAGGGGACACATCCCTCACTGCAATTTTGTGCAGTTATGGTCTATATGTGATTGCAGTAGTGGCCAGTGAGGAGGAGAGCTGCCAAACACCTGGCCTCCCATCAGTAGAGTCACTGCTGCTTACCAGGTGGGAAAAGAGGGATGAGACAGTAGGAAGAGCAGTGGTTGTGGCATTCACATAGGGCCCCTGGACGTTTGATGGTCTATTGACCCTGTGCCACCACTGTGATTCTTTTCTTCACTGCCACCAACCCGTTTTCCCACGGGTACACACAGAGTCCAGACAGTTGTTAACATTAACTAATAATCAAGTTTATTTATAGGCATGAACAAGCTTATAGTTTCAGTTAATTTTTATTGGCAGTTTCTTAATCTTAGTGCCTTAACTGTCCTATGCGTTCCTAACAACTTCAACTGATTATTCCAACTATCTATCTGACTCCACCTAACAATTCCTCTCACTCTTTCACCACACAACTCGACCAACCCACTGACTTATATCCTCCCTCTTCCTTCTCCAACTCCCAACTCTCCACTGACTTCCACACAACTCCGACTCTCACTCTAACTCCTCTTATCAGTTTCCACTGGCCAATCACATCACAGTCATTTTTAACCCTTTCCTTATGACCCACCTAGGAGGCAAACGCCACAGCGGTGTAGGAGCACACGAGCACCAAATTGACACCTTGGGAAAGGGTGTTTTTTTGTTAGTTTTTGTATATTGGTTTGGTTACATGAAAAATACTGGATAGAATAAAAAGAAAATTCCCTGGATGCCTAAGATCCATACTCTACGGTGAGAGAACCCCAGCAGAGATTTAAAACCACAATGCATGCAATAAAGTAAAGCATGGAAATATAGGCTGTTAGACCTTTATGTTGCTTCCAAGGTTTCCCATTTCTCTTGGGTGGAATCTACACACATATTTTAAAAAAACAAAATGCTGTGAAAATGGTTTTTTTTTAAAAAAAGTTTTGAAAAATATATTGAATTTGCCATAGCTCACTATCACCATGTAGTGTCACAGTTGTATATTGCACTTTACAATGCACATAAAAAGTTTTATTTGCAGCTGTACAGCTGAGACCTTAGCTTAGAAAGAGACCAAAGGTTTTGCAATTTCAAAATGGTTTACTTACAAACTATTCAAAGGTCAGATTCATGTGTTATTCCATACAAAAGTAAGAAAACAGAGGCAGTAAGGCTTAGGTTCCAAAGTTTCTAAATTGTATATAAACACAAAGATTTCTTGCTTAAGCCATGCAGTCTAAGCTTGGAGCATCCAGCTTCGGTCTCCTTACTGGTAGGGTTTATATGGTGGAATGGGGAAGTACAAAGGTTTGATAGCCCTTCCTGCCTAGGTGATGGGGAGTGACCTAGGAAGCCTGGCAGGACAGCTTACTCTGTGCTCTTAACCCCTTCATGCATTAATTAGACTTAACCATGTTGGTTATATGAGGCTGGACATCCTACATTTTTTGGAGGGGGGTGATGTCCCAGAATAGTAAGTCCAATAACCATATACAACCCTGTGCTATCTTTAATTTATTATAATGTCATCAGTTTATTTATTAGAATACCTGAAGGAGCGTCTCCACCCCCATCATTCAGCCCAGACACTGAGGTCCAGCTCCGAGGGCCTTCTGGCGGTTCCCTCACTGCGAGAAGCCAAGTTACAGGGAACCAGGCAGAGGGCCTTCTCAGTAGTAGCACCCGCCCTGTGGAACACCCTCCCATCAGATGTCAAAGAGATAGACAACTATATGACATTTAGAAGACATCTGAAGGCAGCCCTGTTTAGGGAAGTTTTTAATATTTAATGCTGTGTTTTTTAATGACTGATGTTTTAATGTATTTTTAATCTTTTGTTGGAAGTAGCCCAGAGTGGCTGGGGAAACCCAGCCAGATGGGTAGGGTATAAATAAATTATCTTATTATTATTATACTTGGAATTTCATGTATTACTGATGTCATATTATTATTCTTATTTTTAAAAAAGAGGGTGTCAGGGGTTCAGGGAGAGAGGCACAGATGAGGGAGGAGACTGAGAGCGAGGGGGAAGAATCCCGGAACGAGGAGGAGGAGGATGACAATGACTTGAGGGTTTCCATGAGTCTTTCAAGTGAATCAGAGGATTCCCAAAAGGGGGCGCCCCTGGTCAGGCCAAGGGGAGCCACAGGGGGGACTTGTCAGGAGCAGGGGAGCAGCAGGGGAACCCCAAGTGGGAGTTGGAGATCGGGGCCAGCTTCCCCGCCGGAACGGAGTGAAGAGGGGGGAGTTCCCAGTGTGACAGACGAAGCGGAGCAGGAAGCAGAGAGGGGAAGGAGATCGGGGCAAGACGTCCTGCCGGAAGGGGCGGAGAGTAGTACCGAGAGTAGTGTAACTGTCAAAAGGAAGGTCAGAAGCAGCGTACGCGCGCCAAGTTCAAATGTGGAGGCGCGCGGAAGTGAGGAGAGCCCGGAGGAGGAGCCTGGTCCCAAAGCACGGAGGAGGGGGGAGCAGGCGTCTGGGGATTCAGCCTCAGGGGAATCCAGGAGGGAAGGAACCCAGGGGGGCAGAAAGACCCTGCGGAAAAGAAAGGACAGGAAGAGGTGGACCAGCACAAGCCTCTTAAACTGGTGTAGAGGCGGGACTGATTCAGAGGGGACTTCAGCGGTCTGAGCCTAACAGACGTGGGGCTGCGCGCCTCGGCTGTGGAGCAAACAAAGTTCTTTAATAAAAGCTTTTGTAAATAAAGTGGACTTGGCGTTGGTCTCTTGTGAGCTGGGACCTGAGGTGGCCCTGACAGAGGGTGAATACAAATTCACAGAGAATATGGCATCCAGTGGCCAGTCACTTCCCCTGGGCATCTGGTCGTGTGCTTTGAGAACATAACACTGGACTAAAGGGGCCTTTGGTGTTATTCTGAAAGGTGGCTGTTATGTTGTTATTATTATGAGCCTTCCAGAATCAATCAAGCACCAGTCATTTGAACTGGGTTTTTGTTAAGTTGTGGGTGAACATATCAGATGACACAGCGATTCTTCAAACAGCTCTTGTTTATTCACAGGCCAGAACAGAACTGAACTGAAGGGTTCAGCCAGCCTGCTTATATGGAGCTCCACTAGAACACAACAGTAACCATTTTCTGTAACTATCCAATCACTGAACGTCACTTTCAATCCCTTATTTGCATATGTGGACCTGAGTGAAAACTATCTACGGTATCCCCCTGCTGGCCCAGGGTGAGAACTTCAGTACATAACAGTTTTAATGACTGGCAGCCGAATGAGTGAACTGATTCCTCTGGGAAGCATTGAATATAAGCTAAGATGAACCCTGGGTCTCATCAGCTATTGTGTGATACAAAAGCTAGACCTAGCTGTATGGATTTCAGAAACTGCAAAACCTTTCTTAGAAGATTCATTCCTGTTTCTTGACCCCTCTGTTACTGCATCTAGATAAGCAAGAGCTTGGATGATCACACAGCTTTAATGATACCTCGAATGTGCACAGATCACATTTGAATTCTTTGCCATTCCTCTGAGGTGCAATCTTGATGCTTTAAAGGCATATATAAACCAGGAGATTCTGAAATTAGGTTACTGATGTTGTCATGTGCTTTCCTGAGCTATTTGAATAAATTTTTATGGTATAAGCTTGAATTAAAGTCAAAGGTTTTCCAAAAAGATGACTTAAAACTTAAATAATTTGGGGGGTGACTAGATAAAAAATGAATGGAATATACAGATTCCTGCTTTATTCAAAAAGATCAGAATTGTGTATTTTTTATTATTATGCTTCTGCAGTAAAACAAAGGAAGATTTCACATATCCTGGCCTTCAGTGAGACCCATTATATTGATATGTTATGAAAATAAAGTATATCACCCCTTTGAAAAACCAGAACACATTGAAAAGGGACTTGGTAGAGTGTGTTTTTTCCCCAACTACACTTCCAGTCTCTCCAGGTCAAGTTCAAATGGCTTTTAAAGCCCCAAATGTTATGGGGCCAGGTTACCTAACAACTGACTCCTCCCATATATACTTACCTGGACCTTCAGATCAACGCCAAAGACTCATTTTTGGATGTTTCTGTCAACATGAGTGTGATGGGTACCTTGTAGAAATAGGTAATTTTTTTTAGGGTGCCACCCCATTTGTGTTTTCATTGCTTCTATATTTGAAATTGACTTTTATTGTTAACATGTTTAGCTGTTAAACCTCTTTGAGATGTTCTATCAGAAACAATTCATAAGTGGGAATAAATAAATCTACAAGTACTATTACAACTAAGTAAATAAAATTAATGACAGACTAGTGATATAATCCACCTAAGGAAACAAATATTATGTTCAGCTCAGTGCCGGATTTAGGTCTGATGAGGCCCTAAGCTACTGAAGGTAATGGGGCTCTTTATATGTCCAGCTTTCCTTTGTCAACAACAAATTGTCGCTGTTTTTTGTGTTGAATATATGCTATATGGTAATTTATGGACCTAATAGGTATCTAAAGCCATTTGCACATAACAAAATATATATATTATCAAAGTAATTGCTGAACTGAAATACAATTAATACAGTTTTTTTCTCCTTTAATTTTTTTGGGGGGCCCCCAAGAAAGTGAGGCCCTAAGCTATAGCTTGTTTAGCTTATATGTAAATCCGCCACTGGTGCAGCCGTAGAATGGATTGTTTTCCTTTTATCCAAGAGGAAGCATCAGATAAAGTCACAGATAAAATCCAATGAGGGGTAGCAGGAAATGACAACTGGGTATAACCATTGAAACGAAGGCCAGTGTGAGTTAGAGAGGTAGAGCTGAAATGCATTTGATGATGATGATGATACTAATACTACTACTAATAATATTTAAATAAATATATTTATTTATACTTGACAAATGTTGGTCTCAAATTCACACTGTAGGATTCAGCCTCCTGGTTTTGCGAATGAAATTTGATAGCAACATTCAAAATCTGACCACTTTGCTGCATTCTTTATTTAGTAGCATATTCCAGGTTGGTTAAACTAGGGTGGAGAACCGGTATCTGCCCCAGATGTTGCTGATTTGCAAACATCATAATCCCTAACCCTTGGCTATGCTGACTGAGGCTCCAGTTGTACTCCAGCAATATCTTGAGGACCACAGGTTTGCCATACCCTGTCGGTGGCAGAGGAACCAAACCCCACCGCAGGTTGCCAGGAACGGATAAAACAAGAAAAAGTTATTACCATCTGCTTTTATTCAATATTACAGAGAGAGGCTTGGGAATGCAGCCTCATGGAATGATGACGTTGTCCCGAGTGAGTCTCCCCTCCCCTTCTCTCCCACTTCCTCATTGGTCATCTCTTCTATGGGTGGCGCTGAGGGCCCTTTGCTTCTGAGCCCTTTGCTCTCCTACTTTTAAGGAAGCATTCTGGGAGATGGTGGGTCTGAAATGCTTTCTAGTGATAACGTGTCAGCCAGCTGCTCTGGCTTTGCTTCCCTTCCCATTATTTCCCAACTTTCCCCCTCATCTTCCTCTGAGCTGTGATCTCCCTCAAATCCCTGTTGTAATTCCAAACTACAGTGGGACCTCGGGTTACATACACTTCAGGTTACAGACTCCGCTAACCCAGAAATAGTGCTTCAAGTTAAGAACTTTGCTTCAGGATGAGAACAGAAATCGTGCTCCGGCGGCACGGCAGCCGCAGGAGGCCCCATTAGCTAAAGTGGTGCTTCAGGTTAAGAACAGTTTCAGGTTAAGAACGGACCTCCGGAATGAATTAAGTACTTAACCCGAGGTACCACTGTATCTTCTTCTCTGGAAGGGCTGGGGAGGCAGACTCTACCATTCCTCCTCTGCCCAGTCCCTGACATACCCTGAGTTGAGCTAGCTGATCAGAAGATTGGCGGTTCGAATCCCCACGATGGAGTGAGCTCCCGTTGCTCTGTCCCAGCTCCTGCCAACCTAGCAGTTTGAAAGCACGCCAGTGCAAGTAGATAAATAGGTACCGCTGTGGCAGGAAGGTAAATGGCATTTCTGTGCGCTCTGGTTTCTGTCACAGTGTTCCGTTGCACCAGAAGCGGTTTAGCCCTGCTGGCCACAAGACCCGGAAAGCTGTCTGTGGACAAACACCGGCTTCCTTGGCCTGAAATTGAGATGAGCGCCACAACCCCATAGTCACATTTGACTGGACTTAACTGTCCAGGGGTCCTTCACCTTTACTTTTTTACCTTTAAAGGAAAAAAAAAATATTAGGGAATGTTGGTTCAGTTCTGTTATCATATACCATCATAGAGTCATACCTCGGGTTGCGAACATGATCCGTGCAGGAGGCACGTTCACAACTTGCAGCGTTCGCAACCCGCAGCGCCATGTCTGCGCATGTGCGTGATGTCATTTTGTGCTTCTGCGCATGCGCGAGCACCGAAACCCGGAAGTAACCAGTTCCGGTACTTTTGGGTTCGGAGTGGTCCATAACCCGAAAACACACAACCCGCAGTGTTTGCAACCCGAGGTATGACCGTATATTGATTGTTGTATGTCTGCTACTATCATATGTTAACTTACATACCAGATACTGTCCAATATTGCCTAGCACTGCATGCCAGCTGTCAGATACTGTCAAATACTCATTATTACATGTCAGATAGCATCAAACGTTGACAGCTGCATGTCAGATAGGGCTAAATGTTTATTGTAAATGCCGACAGCTGTCAGATGTGCACTGCTGCATATAATACAGTCAAATGTTGACTATCGTTGCATGTGAATGGAGAGATAATGCTGAGTTGTACATGTCAAATGTTGTTAAATATTGAGTATGACTGCAAAATCATTGGATGTGAAATGTTGATACTGAGCATCATGTATTCACTAGGAGTAAAATCCAGCACCATGTCCAATTTTGATTTGGCAGATGTATCCGCTACTGTATAAGAAGAGAAGGTGATTTTAATTTTGTCCGTCTTGCCTATTCTAGCCCCTGTCCTCTTCAAAAGTCTGTCTAGTGGATTGGGGGGAAACCCAGAACTGTGTGGAAGGTGTGCCATGGGAGGCTGCAGAGATAATAAAGAGCAAATCATCTCCCCGCCCCCCAATGCATTACCAGATACTTTTGCTGGATCAAAAAGTGTTCCTCAAGCCGAATATACACTACGAATGGAAACTATTTAGAAAATATTTGCTATCAAAATTCTCAGGAAAAAAAGGCTCTTGAAGAGAGATTTGGCAGACAAATCCATTTCACCTCACTACTGAGAGTTTATTGTTCTTATTAAGGTAAAGGTAAAGGTACCCCTGACCATTAGGTCCAGTCATGGACGACTCTGGGGTTGTGGTGCTCATCTCTCTCTATAGGCCAAGGGAGCCGGCGTTTGTCTGCAGACAGCTTCCAGGTCATGTGGCCAGCATGACTAAGCCACTTCTGGCGAACCAGAGCAGCGCACAGAAATGCCATTTACCTTCCCGCCACAGCAGTACCTATTTATCTACTTGCACTTTGATGTGCTTTTGAACTGCTAGGTTGGCAGGAGCAAGGACTGAGCAATGGGAGCTCACCCCATTGCGGGGATTCGAACCGCCGACCTTCTGATCTGCAAGCCCTAGGCTGTGTGGTTTAGACCACTAGTTAACTCATAAATAAATAGTCAAAGGAGAGGCATATTATCCATGATCAAGGCCATTCACAGTATTTTCAAAAAAATGATATAAAACCAAATCACCAAACCCTCAGGTGAACAGGGTAGACATACACTTGCTGTAATATAGGGTGGTTCCAGATTTTTTGAAAAAGGTGACTGAGAGGTGAAATTCTTCATTGGATCCTACAGTCAGACAATTGCCACTTGTCATTCAGCAAGTTGCTTGAGGACAGCTCCAGATGTTTCTGGGTGATCTGAATTGTGCTGGCAATTTTAATCATGCTGTTGCTTCAGTTTTGAAACTGAATGTGTTTTGACCGTAGGTGTAATCTTTGCCAGCAGATAAACAAAGTGGCAAATAAAGTAGTAAACTGCCTAGAAGGATAATCCAAGAGTGGGATAGAACAAGTTTAACAGAAATAAATTGTGGGAGATTCTGCAGTCAAACCTAGCAACACATATCAATGCTACGTAGTAAATGAAGGGGTTAAGAACCACATAGCTGTAAATTTCTAGAGAAGGCTAGACTAGGCCATGCCTTCTCACCTTTGGGGAGGGAGGAAGCAATGGTTGTTTCCTGCCCACCCCCCATTTGAACCATATTACTGAGCAGACATCTGAGACTGGGGCTCTAGACTCAGACCACATGTTTGAGACTTACTTCTGTACTTTGTAATCAAGAATGCAATGCTTGCGTTGTTTCTGCTGTAGCGGAAACTTGCAATTTAAAAAGTGCATTCTGTCCAATATAAATGAAAAAGAAATGAGAAATCATATAACAGCTCATTAGTTTATTAAGAGTTTTATCAGAAAAGAAACTTCCTCACTGAGTTAATCCCTAGTCAACTCAGCACCCATTGCCCAGTTTATCAACACTCATTGTTTCCTCCCCATTCCCAGGGGATTAACTGACCAGATTCATGGGATTGTGAGCCACATACCCTGATCTCATTGGTTAGTAGCAACTGGGTGGGAACTAGCCAGGCTCTGTCTCAGACTGAATTGTATGTTCCTGGTGAGTTCCCTTGAATCCCTCTTAAAAGAATAAAGACGCGACAATCTTATTCAAAGTCAATAAAAGACGTTTACTCACATCAGTTCACAGTTGGATTCCTGAAGGCAGACTCAGTTACACATGTAGATCTACCCCATATGGCGCAATAATCCCAGTGCTTCTACTAGGTGAGAGCCAACAGAGCAGCCCTAGATAAAAGCTGGTCAAACAAAAAAGGAAGTCAAAAAGAAGGAAGTATGCTGCGTGACTCATCCTTTTGCTACCTGGACAGGTTAGGTCATGCCCACCTTCTATCACATGCAAAAGGAAGGATGCTCCAGCCAGGAGGAACCGGAAGTTTCAACTGGCTGAACTAAACATTCCCTCGCATGTCTTCTCTAGCATTACAAGGAATGTTGTACTTGACTGCCTCTCATGGATCACATCCCACATGTATGTGGTACCAATGGACTTGGTATAAGACTGCTTTCTATTTTCCTACACTACTCATCCTTTGTCATAGTTAGGAACAGAAGAAAATGAGACTTCGTTTCGAGTTTCCTCCTTGCTGTGCAGCAGACTCATTAACATCACTTGATCTAAAACATGGTGATACTTGTGGCACTTTGAATTGTTGGTGTGTTTGCAGAATCAAATCAAATAGTGTTTCTCCTCTCCCCTCTCCCCTCCCTCCTCTCTCCTTCTTTGCAGATCTCAATTACAGTGGTACCTCGGGTTACATATGCTTCAGGTTACATACGCTTCAGTTTACAGACTCCGCTAACCCAGAAATAGTGCTTCAGGTTAAGAACTTTGCTTCAGAATGAGAACAGAAATCATGCTCTGGCGGCGTGGCGGTGGCAGGAGGCCCCATTAGCTAAAGTGGTGCTTCAGGTTAAGAACAGTTTCAGGTTAAGAACGGACCTCCGGAACGAATTAAGTACTTAACCCGAGGTACTACTGTACTTAGAGTCTACCATTCATTCGAGAAGAAATAATATCATAGGTAAAGGGTGAAAACAAAATGCAAGAATGATAGAAGATAGGAAAGCATGCAAGCCCTGTTACTTGATTCTGGTGGTATGTGTAACAAAAATTAAATTAATTTGTGCTATCTATTTGGATGGCTCCCCCCCCCATCTGCCATATGGCCCAACACACTGTTTAGAGTAGTTTGTCCATTTATGACTTGATTACACATAATTGGTCTATGCATGAGCCTCATCTGGCTGGAAAATGAACATTGTTTGTGTAGTTTCATATTCATATGTTAGGCATTCATTCAGGCTGGAGCAATGGGAAGAAGGTATGGCGCTTCCTAAGGATTAAAAGGGTAATCAGCCATCTGGGAGAGTGTACTGTGTGGTTAAGTCAAAGTTCCCTAAGACAGATGGCCACAGTATATAGGCTGTGTAAGAGTGGTTTGTGTTATTCAGCTCTACTGTCAATATTAATGTATTGCCTTGCATGCGCTAATGTCACCCTCCTGGTGACTGCTCCTGACACCGCCATGAATTGGAGAATGAGACTGTGAAGTGAGGAGCTTCCCATACATCTGGAGGTTTCTCGTATGTTTTAGAAGCACAAAAAAAGTTTTTCGAAGTACAACAAAAAGAAACTTCCAGAGGAAATACTAGATCCTAAGCCCCTCTTCAAACAACAGGTCCAAAAGAGCTCAGGTTTTGACACACCACTAGTAGAAAAATACAGTCATACCTTGGTTTTCGAACAGCTTAGTTCCCAAACGTTTTGGCTCCCGAATGCCACAAACCCAGAAGTGACTCTTCCAGTTTGCAAACTATTTTTGAAGCCAAACGTCCAATGGAACTTCATGCAGCCAGTCAGAAGCCACGCTTTGGTTTCCGAACGTTTTGGAAGTCAAACAGACTTCTGGAACAGATTCCGTTCGACTTCCAAGGTACGACTGTACACCACACCAGACTAGAAAAGCATGGTCCTTGCTTAGCTGGTTATGAAGCATTCTGCTTAAATGTTAGGGAAAATTTCATACTTCCTATACTGTGGTACCTTGGGTTACAGACGCTTCAGGTTACAGACTCTGCTAACCCAGAAATAGTGCTTCGGGTTAAGAACTTTGCTTCAGGATGAGAACAGAAATCGTGATCCAGCGGCGCGGCGGCAGCAGGAGGCCCCATTAGCTAAAGTGGTGCTTCAGGTTAAGAACAGTTTCAGGTTAAGAACAAACCTCCGGAACGAATTAAGTACTTAATCCGAGGTACCACTGTATTTCCGTGGGAGGGATGCGGGTGGTGCTGTGGTCTAAACCACTGAGCCTCTTGGGCTTGCCATTCGGAAGGTCAGCAGTTCAAATCCCCGTGATGGGGTGAGCTCCTGTTGCTCGGTCCCAGCTCCTGCCAACCTAGCAGTTAGAAAGTGCGTCAAAGTGCAAGTAGATAAATAGGCATCACTGTGGCAGGAAGGTAAATGGCGTTTCCGTGCACTGCTCTGGTTTCCCCAGAAGTGGCTTAGTCATGCTGGCCACATAACCCGGAAAAACTGTCTGGGGACAAACGCCAGCTCCCTCGGCCTGTAAAGCGAGATGAGTGCCGCAACCCCAGAGTCATCTGTGACTGGACTTAACTATTAGAGGTCCTTTACCTTTACCTTTTTATATTTCTGTGAAGATAATGAAAAGCAAAACATGGTGGGTGGGTGGATGGAAGCATCTTATGAACTCCTCCTATCTGAATACTTCCAAGAATGCTCCCTTTTCTCCACCTTCTCAGAAAGGTAAAAAGAAAACCAGAACCTTATTAAGCTGAGGGACTACTATTTTCCAGAGTATCCTGAGTTGCAACAGGAGGATGTATATGTTTTGTTCTGGGGAACTCTTTAATGCTGAGATATGCTGGAGGCACTTCTATGGTCCAGTCAGTGCCTTTAGCATCCTAGAAAGAGTTTTCAAGGTTTTCCCTCTCTTTTCTTTTTCCTCTTCATATTTAATGTATATGCGTGAGCAAACTCTGATGGGTAGTTTAGCTGCAGGAAATGGTGCCTAATTCAAAGTCGGCTTTGGAAAATGCCTTCACGTATATCGCATAAGACAGACACAACATGAAAGATGGTGGGGGCTGGGGGACTTCTACAAGGTGGTGTTTAGGAGCTATCGCCTAGGGTAACAATCAATAGCAGGCAGACATAAGCAAGACAAAATTGACTCAACGGCTTCTCTGTGCCTTTGCCTTGCTGCCTAGGTTTGTGAATTTATCAGCTTGAATCACATGGTTTAGGAAACTTGGGGATGTTTCCTTGACTGCAAATTCTATACTTGTTTACACTAAACCCTGAAGCCAAGACCACCAGGGCAGATATTTTAAGATTGCATTTGTTCTAATAGCATTCCTTGCCGAATACAAGAAGCAAATGTATTAAGATGCCATTTTAATCCACATTTTTAATGGTTGGGGAGTATATTGAGTATTTATGTTATACTTGTTTGGTTTATAAAGCTCCAGCGCTGAGGTCCAGCGCCGAGGGCCTTCTGGCGGTTCCCTCATTGCGAGAAGCAAAGCTACAGGGAACCAGGCAGAGGGCCTTCTCGGTAGTGGCGCCCGCCCTGTGGAACGCCCTCCCATCAGATGTCAAAGCGATAAATAACTACCTGACATTCAGAAGATATCTTAAGGCAGCCCTGTTCAGGGAAGTTTTTAATCTGTGATATTTTAGTGTATTTTTGGTTTCTATGGAAGCCGCCCAGAGTGGCTGGGGAGACCCAGCCAGATGGGCAGGGTACAAATAATATATTATTATTATTATAATTATTATAAAGGGACCCCTGATCATTAGGTCCAGTCATGGCTGACTCTGGGGTTGCGGCACTCATCTCGCTTTATTGGCCGAGGGATCCGACGTACAGCTTCCTGGTCATGTGGCCAACATGACTAAGCCACTTCTGGCAAACAACAGCAGCGCACGGAAACGCCATTTACCTTCCCACCGGAGCGGTACCTATTTATCTACTTGCACTTTGACGTGCTTTCAAACTGCTCTGTTGGCAGGAGCAGGGACCGAGGAACGGGAGCTCACCCTGTCACGGGGATTCGAACTGCTGACCTTCTGATCAGCAAGTCCTAGGCTCTGTAGTTTAACCCACAGCGTCACCCGCGTCCCATTTGGTTTATAGGTTTCTTTAATTTACTTAGGCTTTTCTTAGCACTACCATACCATACCCACTTAGTTGGACTTATGCCACAATAAACTTACTTTTGAGTAGATTTGCATATAATTGGGCTTTTCTACACAATTATATACAAAGCAGTTTATGAAAAAGCAATAAAAGGCACCTGCTTTAAAACAAACACTTATCTAACAGCAGTCACTAAAAGGTATCTATAAAGTAGACTTAGCCTTTAAAAACAAGCTCAGTGTGGACTTCAGTTTCCTTAGGTTAAAACGTTGTTCAATGCCCCCAAAGTTATTGTGTATTGGTAATATGCAAATTTATTACAATTTTATCAACTAATTGGTTAAAATACAAATGATTTAATCAAACTGAAATGGTTTTAACTTGATGGACTATGACTTCCTTAACACAACCTTGCAAGCTCTTCAGCCAGAAAGGCCCCAATGCAGGCATTCGCACTGAGTTGAGAACATATTGGTGGGATAGCTCAGTTGGTAGATAACAAGACTCTTAATTTCAGGTTTATGGGTTCAAGCCCCACACTGGGCAAAAGATTCCTGCACTGCAGGGGGTTGGACTAGATGATCCTCATGGTCCCTTCCAACTCTGCAATTCTATGATTCTGTGAATAACTCTACTGCATCAGGCCAAAGGCTAATCTAGCATCCTGTTCTCTTGGTAGCCAACCAAATACCCATGGGAAGCCTGGGAGCAGGACCCGAATGCAAAAACTCTATTCCCACTTGCAGTTCCTGGAAACTAGTATTCAAACGTATACTGCTTCTGACAGTGGAGGTAGAAGATAGCCATCATGGTTGGTAGCCATCAGTATTATGCTCCATAAATTTGCCTGATCCAGGCAGAGGGCCTTCTTGGTAGTGGCACATTCCCTGTGGAATGCCCTCCCACCAGATGTCAAAGAGAACAACAACTACCAGACTTTTAGAAGACATCTGAAGGCAGCCCTGTTTAGGGAAGCTTTTAATGCTTGATGTATTACGGTATTATAATATTTTGTTGGAAGCTGCCCAGAGTGGCTGGGGAAGCCCAGCCAGATGGGCGGGGTATAAATTATTATTATTATTATTATTATTATTATTATTATTATCATCATCATCATCATTATTATTATTTTAAATCCATACAAATTGTTGTCCATAACTACTTCCCGTGCGAACAGATTCCATAGTTTAACTCTGCCAGTGTGAAGAAGTACTTTCTTTTGTTTTCCTGAACCTTCCAACATTGAACTGAAATCTAGGGGTTAGTGCTGCAGAAGCTTACTGATATCTCAGAAGATGGCTACATACATTATGATACGTGGAACATATATTTGTTGCACCACACAAAGAGTATTTCTCTCACAGAATGTATCTGAATTGGGCTGCTATGTAACACCAGAAGCCCAGTTTGTCTCTGTGTTTATGTTAAATAAAGACCTGCTGGCTAATTTCACCTGTGACGTATACAGCTTTGAATAATCATCAAGTACATGTAATTATGCATGTTAATTCACGAACAGGGGAAAAGAGAGGTTAATTTCACTTTTTGGTGAACAGAACAAGCACAAAAGTACTTACAGAAACTTTATGGCAAGCAAGTCTCAGATAGATTTAAAATATGTAAGATCTTCCCAGGTCAAGATGACAATGACTTTCATTTTTAAAAAGCAACAACACCACATTTTTATTTGTGATGGTGCTGTCAGCCTTTTCAATGTACTCAAGGCCATTAACATCTTCCTTCAAAACTTCCTTTGACTTCCCTGCCTCTGGTGACATTCATTGCTATGCTGTCTGTTTTTCCTTTTTGCTCTGCCACAATATTGCCATTAAAAAAACAACAACAGAAGAGCTGTTGTTCAGTATATTAAGTCATCTCATTATTCCATGCTTTCTTCACCACAAAGCCCATTTGTGATTTCTTTAGGTTCAATTTAGGGCACATCTCAATGTGGCAGTGATGTGGGTACCGGAGAAATGTAACTTGTTCAGCTGTGCCTTTTTCAAGCACAGCTCTTCATCAGAGAACATCTGCAAAATGCCAGTTTGGTAGCTCCTTGTATTCATTTAGATCAGATGTACAACAACCTAAATAATAATAATAATAATAATAATAATAATAATAATAATAATAATAATATAAAATGTCACACATTAAAAATTTCCTTGAACAGGGCTGCCTTCAGATGTCTTCTAAAAGTCTGGTAGTTGTTGTTCTCTTTGACATCTGGTAGGAGGGCATTCCACAGGGTGGGCGCCACTACCGAGAAGGCCCTCTGCCTGGTTCCCTGTAGCTTTGCTTCTCGCAATGAAGGAACTGCCAGAAGGCCCTCGGCGCTGGACCTCAGCGTCCGGGCAGAACGATGGGGGTGGAGACGCTCCTTCAGGTATACTGGGCCGAGGCCGTTTAGGGCTTTAAAGGTCAACACCAACACTTTGAATTGTGCTTGGAAACACTGCCGTAGCGTGGGGGGTGCAGGGGGGCGGCCGCACCGGGCGCAACATCTGGGGGGGCACTCACACTCGCAGTGCTAAAATCAGTGCTAAAATCCACGGGTTAGGGGGCACAAATTACTTGCCTTGGCCCTGGTGCTGACAACCCACGCTACGCCACTGCTTGGAAACATACTGGGAGCCAATGTAGGTCTTTCAGGACCGGTGTTATGTGGTCTCTGTGGCTGCTCCCAGTCACCAGTCTAGCTGCCGCTTTCTGGATTAGTTGTAGTTTCCAGGTCACCTTCAAAGGTAGCCCCACATAGAGCGCATTGCAGTAGTCCAAGCGGGAGATTACTAGAGCATGCACCACTCTGGCGAGACAAATTGTCCTTGAAAAGCCAAAAGATATAAACTGAGGTTTAAAAGGGGACAACATACCAGGACCCAGGGGTGCCCTCTTGAATAAAATATGGGTGGGGGCTAGGTAAGCCCTGCTCCACATAAGTGATCACACACCATTTAAGGGGCAATGCCCATCAACTTTAGGGGGGTTGGCCCCCTAAATATTTTATTGGGAGATGAAGGGACCTCAGCCCCTAGGAGTTGTCTCCTACGCCAGGACCACTTTTGAGGAAACGGTAGTCAAGTAATATTTTTAACAAAATATTGATATCTCACATAATCCATAATCTTAAACAAATTATGGAGTCGGTTTGGCCATTATTAATTTCAACTCAGCCTTAATGCAATCCATCCCATCGATCAGCACAAGTGGGTTATGACATGTGTGGTGCAATGAAAATGGGAGAACTCCTCCATCAAAGCAGACATCTGTTCATAAGTAAAGAGGCTGGTACATAAACATATGGATGAAGAAATCGCCTCCCTTTGGGGATATTTTCTTATACAGCTTTTTTACTTCAAGTAGATAATTGCTGAGCTAAATTATTAAAACTGGATTTAGTGCTCTCAGGCTGGTACATTGTGGTATACTAAAGGAAGCAGTAGTATTTCTTGTGCGTAGGGAGCAATATAATTTATCGACTTGTTGCCCTCTGCAAGTTCTCCTCAGCTAAAAAATTTGTTGGGAGCAATGGGGATAGAACCATCATTTATGCATTCCCAAGGAAGAGAACTGTAAGAAGTCAGAAGGGAAAAGATTTTTAAGATGCAGATTTGCATAACATTTGCAGGTGCTGATACACACACACACACACATACACAGAGTGGTACCTTGGTTCTCAAACGCCTTGGTACTCAAACTACTTGGAACCCAAACACCGCAAACCTGGAAGTAAGTGTTCCGGTTTGCAAAAAAAATTCGGAAGTTGAACGTGCCCCATTTTGAGTGCCACACTTCCATTTTGAGTGTTACGCTGAGGTCTGTCTGTTTTTGCTATTTGTTTTGCGGTTTTGTGGTTCTTTTTTTTTGTTTTTGTGACTGTGTGGAACCCAGTTCAGCTACTGATTGATTGATTGATTGTGTGACTGCAGTACATTCTTTATTGCTTTCATTTTATGGATCAATGGTCTCATTAGATAGTAAAATTCATGTTAAATTACTGTTTTAGGGGTTGTTTTTAAAAGTCTGGAACAGATTAATCCATTTTGCATTACTTTCTATGGGAAAGCGTGCCTTGGTTTTGGAACGCTTTGGTTTTGGAACGGACTTCCGGAACAGATAAAGTTTGAGAACCAAGGTACCACTGTATATATATATAGAGAGAGAGAGAGAGAGAGAGAAAGAGAGATGCAAATCTTAGAAATAATTGCTGTATTTTTTTTAAAATACAGTACAGTACAGCCTTCAGTCCAAGTTCAGACCATTGATGGTCAAATTGCAGGGCCCTCATCTTCCTTCCTGGGGCTCTCTGTCTTTAAACCAGACTTGAAGTGACCAGCCCTTCAAATAAAGGGCTCCTTCGAATAGAAATTTCGGTAGCGAATGTTAAAGAGGCAGTTTTTCAGTTCCATGTAGTGAGTGAGGTAGTGGTAAATGGAGTGAGCAGGAACACCGCTCCATGTATTCTCCAAACAGTCCCCAAATATTTATCAAATTGATATGTACATTTTACATCTAGAAAATTATTGTGTTATTCTTATTCAATAAGATTCATTTGCTTCTTAATGTGTGAGGAGGTCTGAACCTCCTACTGATAAGGCAGTTGTAGCAAAGCAATTTATTTTGGAGGTGAGTGGGGGTTTTTTTAAAAAAAGTTTCAGTTTTATTTCAAAATCTCCGAATTTAACAAGGAACAAAAGTTCACAGAACAGAGCATACAACACCCCCATTTCTCTTTGTATGTATTTAGTCATCAATAGCAACAATAAATATTTTATTATAGATATATCACTCTAAATAAGTGGAAAACTAAGTGTGTGTATTCAACACAGCTCTGTTCCATCTGTAGTAAGACATTGTATGGTTAGCATACATTACTATGATTTACAAATTAGAGATTTTGATGCATCCTGAATTTTATTGATTGATCAATACATTTGCACCCTACTTTTCATGGCACACACGCACACCCCAACGTGGCTTATAAAACACTTTGTTTTATTATTCTTATACTGGATTCTCACACTCCAGTAGAGCGGTCAGTTTATAAGTGGATAAGCAACCCGTTTATGAGTTCCCTTGAAGCTGCAAAACCTCATCCTTTCTTCAGAGACATCTTAAATTGTCCTTTGTTTCTATACCATAGGCGGATTGGGAATTTTCTTATCACTGAACTCTCCCTGAGGTACTGTGCAATTTCTTTCTCCCTTCCGTCCTCCCTGAATACCTGCTTCTATAGGGAGTTTACTTTCCTGGCTCTCCACTGTGTTGTCACCCAGAAATATATCCCTGTTGGTTCCTGCTGCGTCTCCCATGCTGAGGCCACGCTTCATATTGTAAGTGTCTTTTCCCTTTCAATTATACGCTGCTGAAAGTGCTCTCCCTTCCACAACCTCTCTCTTTTTCTCCCTCCCTCCCTCTCTCTTTATAGTATGCCAAGGAAGATGAGAACATCCCACACTGTTGTTACCTCTTGTCACTTCTAGCCTTCAAGCTATGGCTAGCCTCTGAAAATACTAAAGTAGACATTTTTGTGTTTTAAAAGATGTTGTTAAAACACATCAGAACTAAACAGACACACACACACACACAGAGAGAGAGAACACTAAAGCAGTAAACATACCAGATCACAAAGGAAGTCAATAAAATACAAAGCTAAATTGGAACAGTTTTCGAAGCTCACTTAAAAGTATAAATTTTGGTTGCTGAGTTTTGAAATTTTCAAGTTCCCCCTGAACTGCTGAAGAATTTTACTCCTGCCCTGGAGAATATTCTGCAAAACTGGTCTCGCCAGTTTTGCCGTTCATGAATTCTGGGTGCAACAATGGATCCAGTTTGCATATTGTTTGATATTATTCAAACATCAGTGGAAGAAGCAGTGGCCTTAAGCCCCCTCCCCTTCCACATTCTTGCTTCTAAGTCACCCACCCACCAATATGAATTAGCAAATGATGGCTTTCCCCAAATATTAAGCAATAAAAAATTCTCATATGATCATATTACGAGAATTTGTAAAGACGATTTCATTCCCTTCCCCAGAGATTTTCAGCAAATACATTTTGCCACCCCAAAATATCATAGATAATTGTGGGGTGCCATTTTTGCTCAGCTATAATTATTACTCTTTTATTTTTGTTTTGGCAGAAAGATTCCTGCAACACATATATATCCTACAAGAAATAAAGTTATGCATTCTTGATTGTAGGTGGTGCTGTAGGTTAAACCACAGAGCCTAGGACTTGCTGATCAGAAGGTCGGTGGTTCGAATCCCCGTGACAGGGTGAGATCCCGTTGCTCGGTCCCTGCTCCTGCCAACCTAGCAGTTCGAAAGCACGTCAAAGTGCAAGGAGATAAATAGGTGCCGCTCTGGAGGGAAGGTAAACGGCATTTCCATGCGCTGCTCTGGTTCGCCAGAAGCGGCTTAGTCATGCTGGCCACATGACCCGGAAGCTGTACGCCAGCTCCCTCGGCCAATAAAGCGAGATGAGCGCCGCAACCCCAGAGTCGTCCGCGACTGGACCTAATAGTCAGGTGTCCCTTTACCTATTCTTGATTGTATCTTAGTTCTCCTCACTGCAATTCATGAACTTAAGTTAGTCATATCTATTGATTTCAGTGGATCTATTACTATTTACTCTCTTTCACTGGAGATTTTTTAAAAGAGGATGA
The DNA here is from genome assembly GCA_034642415.1 of Podarcis siculus. Classification (NCBI taxonomy): domain Eukaryota; kingdom Metazoa; phylum Chordata; class Lepidosauria; order Squamata; family Lacertidae; genus Podarcis; species Podarcis siculus. The sequence goes on from JAXCMG010000169.1 coordinate 920,929, forward strand.
CTAGCTATCTGTCAGGGATTCTTTAGTTGTAATTCCTGCATTGCAGATGACCCTTTGGGGCCCTTCCAAATGTACAATTCTAGTCTCAATATGTCTAATGTTAGCTAAAACCCTTTTCTCATTTGGGGGGGGCACAGTGTCTGTGTATTATCAGTTGAATTGCCCTTGTAGACTGATGAATTATGGTCCTTTTGGAAACAATATCAAATTGTTGGATGAGGTTATTCAAGAACATACTTTCAAGAACAGGACAGAAATAAAACGCTGAAGGGGAAGCAGACTTTGGAAGTGTCTGATGGCCTGGAGTCACCTGAGGGACAAACAAGTACACAAGGACCACATTTGCCATCACAGAAAAAAGGAATTTAATATCTGTCCCGGGTATAGAGAGAGATGAAAAACAGAATTCAGATGCAACTCATATTTCCCTCAATAACAGCATAAAAGCTCCAGGAAGGTATCATCGTTTTGGGATGTGGTTTCCAACCCGTGACTCCCCTGGCTCTAAATGATGGCATTTGAGTGCCGATATCAAGAAGAATATGTGTTTGCTGAACCATGCAAAGAACGAGATCGCTGCTGTCACTACAAAGTGCAACGTCCCCTTCAGCACCAGTCTGGAGGTTGTCGGCCATAAAAATTCTCAACAGATGCTCATTCATTCTCATCAGTACTAACGCATGAGGGTGGGGGGCCCTGGAAGCATTATCCAGTTGTCTCTGCTGAACCTGCCCTTTGCAAAGGGCATTCTTTCTAGTTGTTGAGACAAGGGGTGGTAGGATGCATAATGCAGACTCCACGGTCAAATAAATTTCTGGTACAGAGCCCTCATAGAGATTCATCTTCTGCACCTCCATCCATACTATGTCATTGTAGAAGAACAGGGGCTTATTCCTCTCCCTTTGATCAATAAACCTTCTTGCTTGTGGGCTTCCTATAGGCATTTGGTTGATCACTGTGAGAACAGAATGCTGGATATTATGGCCTTTGGCTTGATCCAGCTGGGCTGCTCTTAGATTCTTAAAAGATACAATCAGGAAAGTGACCTAAAATAGATTTGCTATGCTGTGCTACATCAGGCTGTGTAGATGGACAAATGTATGTCTGGATGTTCTCATGTATGAAAATGTGATTCCACATGGCTTTATGGATATTCCCAAGTGATTGAATTAGTGAAGAGGAAGAAGAAGAAGAAGAAGAAGAAGAAGAAGAAGAAGAAGAAGAAGAAGAAGAAGAAGAAGAAGAA
>JAXCMG010000169.1:922184-936960 GCA_034642415.1 Podarcis siculus
AAGAAGAAGAAGAAGAAGAAGAAGAAGAAGAAGAAGAAGAAGAAGAATTTATTTCTACTCAGCCCATCTAGCTGAGTTTCCCCAGCCACTCTAGGCGGCTTTCAACAGAACATTAAAAACAGAATAAAACTTGAAACATTAAAAACTTCCCTAAACAGGGCTGCCTTCAGATGTCTTCTAAAAGTCGGATAGTTGTTTATTTCCTTGACATCTGATAGGAGAACGTTTCACAGGGCGGGCGCCACTACCAAGAATGCCCTCTGCCTGGTTCCCTGTAACTTCACTTCTCGCAGTGAGGGAACTGCCCTCGGAGCTGGACCTCAGTGTCTGGGCTGAAGGTTGGGGGTGGAGACGCTCCTTCAGGTATACTGGGCTGAGGCTGTTTAGGGCTTTAAAGGTCAGCACCAACACTTTGAATTGTGCTCGGAAACGTACTGGGAGCCAATGTAGGGCTTTCAAGACCGGTGTTATATGGTCTTGGCGGCCGCTCCCAGTCACCAGTCTAGCTGCCACATTCTGAATCAGTTGCAGTTTCCAGGTCGCCTTCAAAGCAGGTATCAAATTCTGTCCTCCAGTTTCTTGAAAGTTTCATTTCAGTGTGAAAAAGACTTCTTTTTTCCTACCTCATTTCTCTCCCCCCCCCCCCATGTACAACCTTACAACTATCTCACCACTCTGCCTCTCCTTCCCAGTAAGCCACAGCAACTCAGCCATTGGGAGTTCAGGTGAGCCCCATAGCCCCACCACACTGCCCACTAGTGGACAGAGGACATACCAGTCCAGAAGCTAGGAAATAACTTTATTGTCCTCCTTAAACAAGAACAGAAGCGCAATAGGGAAACACCTTATTTGACTCAAATACAATTAAGTCCAGTGCCACCTAGTGACATAATGATATAAGGACCCTATCCACACACTTTCATCTGGCTTTCCGTGGGACTGGAGCTGATAGCTGTCTCTCCTGTTGATATTTGCTATAATTATGTTTTGACTTTCGTTGATGCATTATGAAGAGGAAGATATAAAATTTTAATAAATTTAGTTTTGATAAATGCCATGGAGTTTCCAAAAAGGCCTTCAATTAATACATTGTTAGGAAAGCAGTTACTTTTAAGCTGATCACTGCTAGTTAGTAATAGGAAAGAATGGATCACATAGCAGTGACTGTGTGTTAATCTGATGATGATGTGCAGCTGAACTTTCTATCTCCAAAATATATTGTAAATAAAAGTTCATTTGAAGAGCAGCTTGCTAACAGCGATTTGTGCATTCAGTGCCAGAATTAGAATTGCTGTTTGTACCATTGCACCTTCCAAAAAAATAAATAAAAACAAACCTCTTAACTTCTGTACTATACCCAATTACATCTCCTAGATAGATAATTAAATAATATTGCCCAAACAATAGAAAACTTAATAATTATCAGGAATTCAGACTAGAGATTGGCTATCTGTGCTTTCTTTAGTGCTGCATTCTGAGGACACTTGTATTTAACTTGAATTTAATTTTGCAAAACTTATATACTGCTTGAGTGTAGTAAAAGTGGCTTACAAGAAATATTAAAATGATCAATAGAAACAGTTTAAAACAGTTTAAAACAATTCAAATTAATAGTAAATCAAGTTTAAACATGTCGGCATCTACATGCCTAGATAGGCTTCCCTAAACAAAAATGTTTTACGTGGGCATCTAAAAGCATTCAGTGAAATAAAGTCTGGATGGAAACTCTTAAGAGAATTCAAGTGAATTGACTTAGAGTTTTCTTCATGATCAGGAACCGTAATGCAGCAGAGTTCCTGATCGCAAAGTGGGTTCTAAGCACATTGAGCTTGAACAGACTTCCTTCGGACCTCCTCTCTCAACACAAGAAGGTCTGAAGTAGAGTCATCACATATGGGCAAGGAGGAAACTGAAACTGGGTGCCAGGTTTGCCTCTGCACCCCACCCTCTCTCTGCCTTTATATCCAACATGCATTCAGGCAAACACCTGAGTAGGATTTCTGGATGCAGACCACACCAAAGAAGCTCCAGTAATATAGACTGGGACCAAAAACCCAAATGGCAAGGTGGAACGCAGTTTCCATGCCTGTAGTCAAAACAAGCATAGAATTCTAGGGCCACGGAGCCAACATTAACCCCACAGAGCAAAGGCCTTAAAACATCCATGTCAAAAAAGATTTTGACTGTTTAAGGGTTTTTCCACTCCCTTAACATTTATTGTGGCAACACATGCATTTTTAAATTAAGCAGTACTGACAGCTACACCTGTGCAGCATCACAAACAATGATGCCACTTTGGCACTGCAAGCCCACCTGCTGGCATGGCTGTTTGCAATTTAGATTTGCTACAACCATTTCTAAACGAGCAGAAGTGGTCTAGCTTACCAGGCAATAAGTGCTCTCCTTTTATGACTGTGTTAAAATGACTCTCCCAGAAGCACAAAGATATTGCTTTTCAACAAGGAGGGTGTCTTCACACATCTGATAACTCACCCAATCAGGGCAGTGGAGCACCAGAGGTAAGCATCATCATCTTTCCCACTGAGAAGCAGCAGAAAATGATGGGTCCCCAAGACCTTTCCAATAGGCATCATGTAGTGATGTTTTATACGGGACCTTTAGAGCACCAGTCTAAACCAGATGTTGTGTGAATGCATTTAACAAGGCTTGAAAGAAACAGCTGCATGGTGTGTGTGCGTGTCTGAAATTAGACCAGTGGATGTGGGAAGGTCCCAATTTAGACCCCCCTCCAAGCAGCTGTGGGACATGGGTGGCACTGTGGGTTAAACCACAGAGCCTAGGGTCAGCAGTTCGAATCCCGCGACGGGGTGAGCTCCCATTGCTCGGTCCCTGCTCCTGCCAACCTAGCAGTTTGAAAGCACGTCAGAGTGCAAGTAGATGAATATGTACCGCTCCGGCAGGAAGGTAAACGGTGTTTCCGTGCGCTGCTCTGGTTCGCCAGAAGTGGCTTAGTCATGCTGGCCACATGACCAGGAAGCTGTACGCCGGCTCCCTCAGCCAGTAAAGAGAGATGAGCACTGCAACCATAGAGTCGTCTGCGACTGGACCTAATGGTCAGGAGTCAGCAGCTGTAATATGCCATCTCTTCCCAGCTCCAGCATATATACTGTGGGTGCACTGAAATTCCTCCACCCAAATCTGCTATTTGTTACAGGAGGAAATAAGAGCTATGGGGGAGGGGGAAGCTGGGGAATGGAGGAAAGCAGTTAAGACCCTCCTGCCCCCACACTGTGATCTTGATACCTATTAACTCCCCCCCCCCCCCAAGTTATTGTGTAAGTTTACAAAAACATTTAACATCACATCTAGTTTGGTCCTTTGTTGGTTTGTGATGTCTTCCAGGCAGGGTCAGAGCCTTCACTGCTGCTACATCTTCATACTAAGTGTACAGATTGAAAAAAGTACATTCTATAGTTTCCTTTTGATAGGTTGGCGTTACCCTATGGGGTGATTTGAGGATAATTTTATGACCAGCTTTGCAATATCCTCCTCCATTATTTCCTTTCCCCATTCTTCCTAGCTTTTTTTATTAAAAAAATCATTGTTATATCATTTTTAATAGGTATTTTTATTCTTGTAAAGCTTCTAGCAACTGTACTTCACTTGCTTTTATAAATGTATTGATCTGAATCATTATTGCTATTATGTTCAAGTGCTCTCAACAGTTTCACAATGGGGACATATCCAGCCCTGCTTGGAAATGTCATGGGTTGATCCTGGGACCTTGGGCATGCAAGGCACCAAGATATGGTGGACTGTTAATGACTGAATCCAAATAAAGAATGGAATTGTATTTAGAACACAACAATGGATTTGCACTGAACATCACCACCTTCATTCTGGTTTCTCTCTTCAACTACAAAGCTAGAGGACAAAATCTAATCATTCCTTCCTTATCAAAGTATTTGTCATCTACCTTAAAGTAGCCTTTTGATATTTATAAGATACATACACTGTACAGCACACACACCTTAAAAGATTCATTGAGATCTCCTTCAAGAAATTGTGTCCTAAGGCAGTCGGAGTTTTCATGCAATGGCAATGTACAAGATTACAGTTTCTTACACCAGGTTCTGAAATTAATTTTCATGTTAATTAAGGCCTGTGGCAATGATTATGCTGGCAAACTGTTTTGCTAATTATATTTTGCTATGTTAATTTAATTCATTTCTGCATATTTAATCGTGAGATTTGTGAACTGCCAATACCGAATAATAGGTTGTGGTATATTTTTATGCTTATGTGTTGCAGGCCATCCTGAAGTTAATAACAATTAAAGGTGGCTCATTCTCCTTAATGCAAAACAGTGAAAAAGAAGAAATGAGGAATAGCTATCCCGTGAATAGAAAGCGCTTGCAGCTGCCTTGGAGTGGGCCTTTTCTTTCTTTCTTGATAAGCAAAGTTGAGGAATAAATATGTAAGGGCTAATCTAGATCTGCATAAATACTACTTGATTCCTTGTCACTTGATTACTTAACACCCATAAACTGCACCATTTACGTTCATTGCTCAATGACTGAAGCACTGGGATGTGGTCCTACAACAGGAAAGCTAAAAGAGGCCTGACTGTTCATCCTGTATAGAGGAGATAATGAAGTACACATACAAGCGGAGAAGGTGCTGTAACCAATGATTACATGTTGGGTAAGACTAGGTCTTGGCTGGAGGAGAGGTTGTAGCCTCTGCCTGCCCCTCCTTGCTTAATGGTATCCTGTTAATGGGATTCAGGGAGATTGACTTCTGTCCGACGCCGAGACAGGGGCTTGGGCCATAGGTAAAGGTAAAGGGACCCCTGACCATTAGGTCCAGTCATGACTGACTCTGGGGTTGCGCGCTCATTTCGCTTTATTGGCCGAGGGAGCCAGTGTACAGCTTCCGGGTCATGTGGCCAGCATGACTAAGCCACTTCTGGCGAACCAGAGCAGTGCACGGAAACGCCGTTTACCTTCCTGCCAGAGTGGTACCTATTTATCTACTTGCACTTTGATTTGCTTTCGAACTGCTAGGTGGGCAGGAGCAGGGACTGAGCAACGGGAGCTCACCCCGTCACGGGGATTCAAACTGCCGACCTTCTGATCGGCACGTCCTAGGCTCTGTGGTTTAACCCACAGCACCACCCGCGTCCCACGTGCCACCCGCATCCCACTCCTCTAACAGGGGTACTCTTATTTGTTGTAGGTCATAGGGCTCCCCCCTAATGGTGGTTTACCCTTAGATGTAGTCCCAGCAGGCAGGCTGCCATGATATAATCTGATATAATCTGGCTTCACTCAGTGCCTATGCCAAACCACTCACATCTGTAACTAATAAAAGTTGTGGTCTATGTGATCCCCTAAAACCATATTGTCTTGTCTGGTTATTCACCCTTAGGGAACTGCGGGGTCATGAGGTCTTGGTACACAAGTTGAGTAGATGCTGCAACCAACGATTACATGCCTTAATGTGACTCTGCCCCAGGCAACTGTAAGGAGTGGGGAGTTGTCTTGTAGGATGGAATGTTAAGGGACTTAAGAGTCCCCCCAGAATGCAGAATGTTGGAGAGTGAGAAGTTAGTTAAAGCACTTGATGGGTCTGGGATCAAAGTTGGAGGGTGGATGGAGTATGTACTAACGGGTCTGAGAGATACTGTGTAAAAAGAAGAGAAACAGAATTGCCTATTGTAAGTAATACTGCGCCCATCAAGAAACTTAGCTTGACAGTTGCTTGTTTCTTTTTATCTCATGAATACAAATAAAATTGTTACTGCTGGTTTGTAAAACTGTTAATCCTGGGTGGGGATTATGACCATGCCTGATCGACCCAAGATTGTTGTTGTGTTTTTTTATTAAATCTTGTTTTACAGAAGTATGTGTAATGTCTCTCGTATTTTTTCCATGTAACATTTTTACAAATCAGTTTCATTTGTTGAGACATTGGGGAGGGAAAGGGGTGGAGGGGGGGAAATGGGTGAGGGTGGGGTGGCAATGTTTCTATTTTGCTTAATGTATGTAGGGTTTAGTGTCTGCGTTGCTCGTGCAGGTTCTCTGCTGTTCATTTGTGTTTCTTTGGTGGTGAGAGAGGTTGGGGTTGGCCTAGGGTGTGGTTGTTTGTTTGTGATTGGCTGTGGTGATCTTTGTTTTCGTGTGTGAGTGGGGTGGGTGGGTGTTTTGGACCAGGTTAGCTATATTGATTTGTATGCTGTTGGTGGATTGTTGTCATTGTCTTGTTGGGCTGTGTATGTGATAAAGGGAAGCCATACCGGGGTAAAGGCATCTTCTTCTGTTTGTCCCTGTGTCAGTTTCAGTTTATTGGTTAATTTTTCTAGTAGGGCTGTTTCCCATACTATTTGGTACCATTGGTCCATGCTTACTCCTGACAGGTCTCTCCAGTGTCTGGTTATGGTGTTTCTGGCTGCTGAAGGTAGGTGGGTTATGAGTTCTTTGTGGTGTAAATGGGCATTGTTGTCTTGGAAGATGTTTAGTAGGGCCAATTCTGGGGTGATGTCTAATACTTGCTTAGTTATTATACATATTTCTCGTATGGCTGTTGTCCAGAATAGTCGGATTTTGGGGCACTGCCACGACATGTGGAGGTATGTGCCTGTGGAGGTGCACCCTCTCCAGCATTTTGGTGAGGTTCCTGGGTGTATTGGCGCTAGTTTTCTTGGTGTTAGGTACCACCTGTAGGTGAGTTTCAGAGTGAGTTCTTTTCTTTTCGTTGATATGGATTTAAAGGGGGGGGGTTAGACCACATTCTGGTCCATTGAGTGGGGTTAATCTCATAGCCTATATCATTCTCCCATTGTTTTTTGATTCCCACTGGTTATACCCTTTTGACCTCCATCCTTTCAGTGGAGCCTACACATGTTCAAATGAAGGGGAATAATGGGACTTCAGTCACATTACAGACAATGAGATGGGAGAAATGCTATTTCCATAGTAGTTTAACAATCAGTCCCTCTTCCCAGGGAACTCTGGGAACTGTAACCCTGAGAGCAGCATCTCCCAACCAGGGCTATACTTATAGAAAAAGAGGTGTTGGAACCCACCATGCACACCTGCCTTGTTCTATTATAACTCCCAGCACCCTTAACAAACTACAGCTCCCAGGAAGTTTTGGGGGCTGTTTACAGTGGTATCATAGTGCTTTAAACATAAGGTGTGAATGTGACCCTGGTCTTCATGAAACTCTTTTTCTGGATTGCGCAATGCGTGTGTGTGTGCACGCATTAGCTCAAATATCTAACAGAGAGCCTGCTTACTGTATTTGGCTGCAGAAGCAATTGGGTGTTTGTAAATTATTTGGGCACAGAAACAATCGGATGTTAATTAGGCTGACTTCATATTTTTGAATATGTACCAAGTACGTTTGCCTGATATCTGAGAGAAGCTGAAAATAAGAGGTAATAGGGTCCATTATGTTGTTTAGACAGAAGACCACAATAAGCAAGACACCCCTCTTGCTTTCACTCTGGCTCCCCACTTGATATCTCATCTAGCCCTGGCAGAGTTCCATTCACACAGTAGGGAATGCAATTTGCATCTAAGCTAGGAATGGCGTGCGGTGGATTCCCCACCGAGGAACGAGGGGACGAGACATGCTTCTTGCCTCTGAGGCATGACACAGTTTACTGGTTATAATTGTGTGGCAACATCAGCATATGCTTTGCTGTAATTGGGACTTCTTCTGGCAGAGCTAAAACGTCAACCTTTCGTAACGTGACAGAAAATGTAACTGCGACGCTTTTTTTTTTACATTAAAAAATGCCTTTCTTCAAATAACCGTACAATGTATGTAATTTCTGTCACTTCAGCTACAAAAAAATTATAGCTTGTGGAGCAACTGTTGAAGGGAAAAGAGCCAATAAAAGATTGTACATTCATTCTATGGATCAGGGGTGGGAAATGTTTTTCTGTTGATGGTTGTGTTCTGCTGAGGGATGATCTGTTCAGGATCACACTGCTGGGGAATGGATAGTGGACACCCCCTTTTCTCACCCTTCCTCTTCCACCCTCTCTTTCTATTTTTCTGCTACTGCCTTTTCTCTCTCACTCTTTGTTTCTTTTTTCTCTCTTTAATATATTTTTATTGGGTTTTGCACATATTTTCCAGACATAACATCCCATCCTATGCAACATAACAAACCTTCGGCTATCACAGCCTGAGGTTTCCGTCAACCCATATTGGGTAAAAGATTATTGCATTGCAGGCATTGGATTAGATGACCCTCATGGTACCTTCCAACCCTACAATTGATTCTATGATCTCCCCTACCCTGCCACCCGCTGGACTGCCAGAGGAGGAACAGATCACTCATGCCAAAGGTCTGAACTGATGCATTGCAGAGAGCCCTTAAAATTAAGATGAGATCCACATCTAGCTCTATGGCCACAGACTGCCCACCCCCATTGTAGATGTGATTTGTACAGTAGTGGTTGTCAAGGCCTCCTGTGTTTCCATAGTGATATGGGAGAAACTGCAGCATTCTATTCCATGAAACTTCAGAAATTCCAGGTCACATAGAAGAAGTTCATAATGTGGCACTTCCTATGCCAGAACTGCTCCAGATCCTGCAATAGCTGACCCTGGCATCAACGCAATTGTGAGCCTGACCTGAGTGCACCCATGTGGTTTGGGTCTTCTCACATTGCAGAAGAAGCATGCAAAGCATATGCTCTATGGTTGAGTTATGACCCTTCCCCCCAAAAGGGAAGAACAAGCATGGCCAGCAGCTCCGAATTCAAATTTTCAGTTGGCAAGCTGAATAATATGAATTATCAGTGACGGCCATTTAAAGTTGAAATGTCCTTTCCTAGGATGATTTATGGCAGGCAATAAACAAAGACAGACCAGAAGCAAACTCCAAGAATAGGACAAAAAGGATAGATTGGCAAATGTAACAATAAGTTTACTAGCTGAAGATATTCAGCAATTTGTAGTAGTAGTAATAATAATAATAATAATAATAATAATAATAATAATAATAATAATAAACCATCATGAAAATTCATAAGTATTTTGGTGTCTCTACAAAAGGTATGGCTTAGGTGGCAACATCAAACACACTCATGTTATCCTGGCCTGAATGGCAGTTCCTCCTTCCAAATATCTTGTAGCTTTTCCCTTTGTCCTACCAACAAAGCATTCTACTCAGTTATTAAAGTCTTCTCTAATAAGCTTGTCTCTTTATAATGTTATCACTGTGAATACAGAAACAGCAGAATCTCAGAGTCATTTAAATTCTGGTCCAACTCATCAGTGCTGGGGCAAACATGGATTCTGGGTCAGTGATCATTTCTTTAATTTAAATTGTGAAAACACATACCATCCTCTATGCTGCAGTGTGCATCTGTAATGCATGTGAGCATACCTAAGAGAAGGCAGGAAGAGGTGAGTGGTTATTAGCTACGACACACATTTCTTCACTGTCCTGAATCCTTTTAATTGTTTCTAGGATGAGGGTATCACTTCACCTGGTTGAGCAACATGGCTTTTTCTAGCTTATCTGCAGTCTTCCTTTGCTGGCAGGGAGGGCCACTCAGCCTCCAAACAGTGGCCTACATAAAATAATTAACATTAAGAGAGCCAGTGTGGTGGAGTGGTTAAGAGCGGTAGACTCATAATCTGGTGAACCGGGTTCGCGTCTCCGCTCCTCCACATGCAGCTGCTGGGTGACCTTGGGCTAGTCCCACTTCTCTGAAGTCTCTCAGCCTCACTCACCTCACAGAGTGCTTGTTGTGGGGGAGGAAGGGAAAGGAGAATGTTAGCCGCTTTGAGACTCCTTCGGGTAGTGATAAAGCAGGATATCAAATCCAAACTCTTCTTCTTCTCTGCAAATTATACTCAAACACAATGGACCTGATTTAGAAAAGGGATCCAACCATGGGCCATACTGAAGATGAATAGCTAGAAGAGAGGGTAGCAGGCATTCATCCTGAGGCGAAGAATACAAGGATGTGGAGAAGTGCATGCAACAGTACTGGGAGAGTGAAGGGTTAATAATGGTAGGAGGAGCCATGTGCTTTCAAAGGCAACATGGGAAGAAGAACCCCTGGTGGTCATTTGTGGTACTGGTAAATTGACTAGCAGCTATTTGAGGCCCTGAGCCTCAACTGTGTTCTTAAAAAACCCCCAAAATAATTAAAATAAGCAGTTACGTTCTAGTAGTAAGAACCAGTGTCTCTTCTTACTGTAAGCCTGAGGATACGACTAACTGTCTACTACAGCAAAAGGAAACTATTGGGGAAATGTTTTACGTATTACCACCCTAGGCACACTTCTGGCCAGCAGAATCTTGACCTGGCTGGAGCAGAGCCTTCTTAGAATACGTAGGGTCAAGAAAAGGGATAGGCCCCTTCAGAAGTGATGGGCACTATTACGTAGAGTCGACACAATGCTCACCCACCACATAATGTAGCAAGCTCTGCACCAGAACTTTGCTTCTCCCGTTTTGATCCAGGTACACAGCAGAACCATTCAGCTTGCTGCAGCTGCCTACCTTTTGTAATTGGGGTCACAAAGGCTGTAGCGGCAAAATATTGATAATGAAGTGTTGCAGTGTAGTTGCTCAGAGCAGATATTTGTATTGCAGGATTTGATTATCGGATGCTCTTGTGCACACTCGGATACAAAATTTTGTTTTGCGGGTGGGTTTTCTTTTTTAAAAATATATTATTATTCCCTCTGGCTGTTTGCTTCAGGCTGGAAGTCAGCCTTCTAACTCATTTCCTGTGACCGTTTGAAAAATTCAGTGCCTCCTTAAAATTCTTCTGTTCTGGGTTTGATAGAAGCTCTAAACATTGTTAGAGCTCTTTAGGGAATAGCTAATATTAGTTGTTTGACTGGCTCTAGATCTATTACCCTGACATCATGCTGCTTTCCATTAACCTCTGAGCCAAAGCCCAATAAGTAATTATAAGGAGTGGGAGAGCTGAAAACCTACTAAGTCAATAGAGTTTCCAACACTCTTTTCAACACAGCTCTTGGAAACAACACCCAGCGAGGGTGGAAGGGGCGTGTGTTTTCAGTTTTTGTTTTGGCTCGCAGTTCCATTTGGCATCAAAACCTGCCCATTGACAAAAGAACTGGTAAATAAAACATGGGTAGAATGCCACAACCATTCTGGAGGCTGATTTAGGCTATGTGCACATTGGTGGCTTAAAACACAGTGAGGTCATTTCCCCCTGCTGTGCTTCACATCACATATTCATTGCTGTACACACCAGATTGTGCTCCATGTTTCACAAGCATACATGGACCACTTATAAATGCCAACTCCAACTCCTTAATAGATTCCATCAACAGTGTCTCCAAAATTTTTACACATCACTTGGGAAGACAGGCGAACTAATATCAGTGTACTGGAAGGAGCAAAGATCACCAATGTCAAAGCAATTATTCTTCAACATCAACTGCGTTGGACTGGTCATGTTGTGCGGATGCCTGATTATCGTCTTCCAAAGCAACTACTCTATTCCGAACTTAAAAATGGAAAGTGTAATGCTGGTGGTCAACAAAAGAGGTTTAAAGACCCTCTCAAGGCAAATCTTAAAAAATGTAGTATAAACACCGACAACTGGGAAACACTGGCCTGTAAGCACTCCAATTGGAGGACAGCCTTTACCAAAGGTGTCATGGGCTTTGAAGACACTCAAACTCAGGACGAAAGGGAGAAATGTGCTAAGAGGAAGGCATGCTTGGCAAACTCTCACGGTGATCAGCTCCCACCCAGAAACCTTTGTCTCCACTGTGGAAGGACATGTGGATCCAGAATTGGCCTCCACAGTCACTTACAGACTCACTGTTAAAACCGTGTTTATGGAAGACAACTTACCCGGCTACGAGTGATCGCTAAAGAAGAAGACACACCAGATGGAAGGTGGGGATGTTTTCACCTGATGCACATTACCTGATTTGTTTCCCCATGCCTGCAACCCCCTCCCAAACTTCTATTCAATGAAGCCCTCATCTGCACATGTGCAATGAATGCCTGCAATGTACACACCTCAGCTTAACCGCAGCTTACTTTTGCAAATCAGATGGAAGCTGATTTGATAGGAAATGCATCAGACATAAGTATTTCTCAACAAACTACATATGAATTGTGGCTGGTGTCCTGTGTACATCTTAAAAGATGTGAATGCACTGGAGCTGGAGTGAAGGATAACATGTACAGAGTCTCCGATGTCACAATGGGGTGGGGTTTCAGAAGATGTAATTATATTAACTTCTGAATTCTGGCTTCTAATGTACATTACTACCTCCGCGAACGTCCGCCTCGTCTAGCGTCTGTTCCGGCGAACATCCGTGGCAAACCCAGAAGTACCGGAATGGGTTACTTCCGGGTTTGCTGCTTGCGCATGCGCAGAAGTGCAAAATCGCGCTTCATGCATGCGCAGAAGCGCAAACCGCTCCGTGTGCATGTGCAGATGTGGTGCTTTGCCCTGCGTCCTTTTAGGCTAGCGACTGGAGCTCCGGAATGGATCCCGGTCGCAAAACAAGGTACCACTGTAATTTCTGAAGTTGGGGTACATAGACCTTGATCTCACTACTGAAATATATGATTGATTAGTATGTGACTTCAGCTCTAGCCATCAGGCTGCTATGTGCTGCCTCCAGCAGTGTGGTGAACTGTTTGTGACAATGCTCCCATCATTCGTTTACTTTTTATTATACACAAGTCTTTAAATTCCAGGAGCCATACAAATCCACAGCTTACATAGATGAAAGTTACAAAACACCTACAAAAACTTCTAAAACATACATAATGCCTTATAGTCAAGTATTTGAACTTATGAGATGAAAATGAATGAATCATAGAGTTGAATCCCAGTAAGTCAAACTCAGAGTACATTAAAATCAATGGTTGTGGCTAACTTGACTACGCTGAGTATGACGATGGATACAATTCATAAGTATAATGGACTCGGGAAGAGAGGAGACATATTCCACACTTTTTGTAACTATTTCTGCTTTTGAGTAGGAAGGTCCATGTTTCCCATTGCTCAACCATCGACAAATCTCTCCATAACTAGTAAGTTTAGTTTTACTTTGTCCAGTTTTACTGCATGTTGTATAGAACTGAGTAAACAGAATAATGGATCCAATGGGACTGAATTTTTTAGCATATCAGTAATAGTGTGTGCTATCATTTCCCCAAAGTTATGGGTTTTCCTACAATACCACCACATGTGGGAAAAGCCAGCTCTCTTTTCATCACAAAACCAGCAGCTACCCTTTGCTGCTCTATAAATTTTTGCTGTCTTCAAGGGAGTGAAATGCCACCATGTAGCCCCTTTTATAACAGTTTTAAGTTCAGGCTAGCTGAAATAGGCACGCTCTCATAAACACTGTGGAATTTGGAGACACAGGCTGTAATCCTACCATGAATCCTGGGACTACAAAATCAGGTCAAGTACCTGTTGGGACACAGTGAATGGGTGATAGACTGCATTTGATTTGATAGGTCACTAGCTATACAGGCCTACTTTTAGCCGAAATCCTATACACCAACCTTCCTCAATCTGGTACCTTCCAGATGTTATGGAGCACAGCTCCCAGCAACCCCAGCAGCATAGCCAGTGGTCAGAGGATACTAGCTGGGGTATACTGCTATATATACTTGCCTGGTTTGCATTTTGCTTGAGTCACAAGCTGAGAAGGCCTGTCTTAGGCTACAGTCTCATACACATCTGGGAGAGAGGTCCATTGAGCTCTATGGGACTCATCTCTCAGTAGAAATGTATAGGGTTGTGTTGCTGATCTTTTATATGAAAAAAGGCTGCAATCCTAACTATGACTTCTCGGGGGGGGGGAGTCCCGTTGGATTCAATGAAGCTTACTCCCAGGTAAGTGTGTTTAAGACTGCAGTCTAATACACCCAACTAGCCAAAGAGGCACTGAAAGGGCCATATCCAAAGACTCCTTCAATATCTATTGCTAAATTATAACAAACAAACAACAAATTATATCAGCGCTGCAAAATTGTGTTCCAGCTATCTATAGCAAGCAATCTGGGCAAGATTTGAGTCATGAGACAGTGCTTTCAATTTATAAACCCAGGGGCAGTTTGGGCCCTAAATGGTTTTTTTCCCCAAGAAAACCTCATTAATCAGCCTACAATAGACTTTTGCCTTATCCTCTGGGTGCCAAGTCTCTGGACTACCAGAGAATGTAGAGAACCATTTAGTGATGGAATTCACAAGAGTCTAAACCTACCTGTCAGAGACTGCCTCCAGGTCCCAGCTCACAGAGGACCAACGCTAGCCAGTAGAACTGTACAAAAGTCTTTATTGAAATGTAGTTTCCATTTCCAAACCCTAGCGTGCGTCTCTACGTCTAGACCCTAGATCGGCGAAGCTCCATCTGAGTCTCCGCCCCTTGTACACCAGCTTAAGACTCTAGCCTTACTCCACCTCTTGCGTCTCTCCTTTCGCCTCTGGGTCCTACCACCCCCCGGGGTCCCTTCCTTCCTGGACGCTTCGGATGCGGACCCCTCGGACTCCTCCCCCTCCTTTCGGCGGGCTTTAGGACCTGGCTCCCTTTCCGGGCTGCTCATTGCGCCACCCTCTTGTACATTTGAACTTGGCGCGCGCGCGCTGTCTCCGACCCTCCTTTCGACCGTTTCCTCGCTCTCTGACGCAGGCGTGGCCAACCCCGACTCACGTCCTTCCGCTGCCGGAGAGCTGCCTGGCGCCGATGCCTGGGACTCCTCCCCCCTACTGCTCTCCGGTGGGGAAGCTGGTCCCGATTTCCAGCTGCTGCTCTCTGGTGGGGA
>JAXCMG010000169.1:936970-956610 GCA_034642415.1 Podarcis siculus
GGTGGGGAAGCTGGTCCCGATTTCCAGCTGCTGCTCTCTGGTGGGGAAGCTGGTCCCGATTTCCAGCTGCTGCTCTCTGAGTCCCCTCTGGCCCCTCCTTCCTGGGGTGTTCCCTTTGGCACCCCCCTAGCTCTGCCCACGGGAGCCCCTTTCTGTGAATCCTCCGATTCGCTGGAGAGACTTAGAGACCTCGGGCGGCTATCATCGCTAACTTCTCCCTCGGATTCCTCCCCATCGGTCTCTAATCCCTCCCTTTCCTGCCCCTCTGCTCCTGAGCCCCTGACACTACCATATGCTCTTTTTTTCTTTTTTGAGGTCCTCATCTGCACTATACATTTCAAGCAGTGTCATACAACTTTAAACCATAAAGCTTGCCTCAACAAATCTTGGAAACTGATTAAGTGTCATAAGTTTTTCAGAGACCCCAATATTCACAGACCCATGAATCCTGTGTAGCAGAAACAGCTTTCACTTGGTAAATGCAAACGCACATTACATACTACACTGTTAACAGTTGCTATAAGAAGTCCTTGCTCTCTGAGCCCAGAGAGGGTTCTTTGCTTTCAAAGACTTTGCTGTGCCAAAGTCTACAAGGCAAGTACTTTCAGTTGCTTTCGAAGTCCTGCAACTGTCAGAGTTCTCTATGCCCAGAAGTCTTGTAAAATTTCCAACTTACCTCAGATAAGCTTTTCTCAAAGTCTTCCATGCTTCCACAGTTTTCTCCAAAAGTCCTCCAATTTTTGACAAAAATAAATGTTGTGGCCAGCAGTGGCGTAGCGTGGGGGGTGCAGGGGGGGCCAGCCGCACCGGGCGCAACATCTGGGGTTAGGGCAAATCCATGGGTTAGGGGGCGCAAATCCACGGGTTAGGGGGCGCAAATTACTTGCCTTGCCCCGGGTGCTGAGAACCCACGCTACGCCGCTGGTGGCCAGAGCTCTTTACATACCCAGTGCTACAGCATGTGCTAGTTTGCCCAGTAAGTCATTTAAGATAGTGACAAAATGCCTGCAGCTGCACTAGACAGGGGTCAAACATTTCTGCCAGCTCTTGTGGAATTAACCCCTTTTTCACTTTCTTCAACACAAATGAGGCCTGAAAAAGCCTGTGGGCAGCTTCTGATAGCAACCTGGTCACTATTTGCCATCTTATGCCAGCAATCATGAGACAAGTGAAGCACAATCAATTTGCAGTATGTAGCTATGTGGGCAGGAGAGCACTTCTATGCACATGCAACTTACCAGGAACATGGAGTAGAGTAGAATAGTAGAATTGAATGCAGATAGGTTAAAGCAGGGGCAGACAAAATTGTGCCCCTCAGATATTGTTGGACTCTAACTCCCAGCATCCCCTCACCATGGGTCATGCTGGAGAAATTTGTAGTCCCAGAACATCTCAACTATTTTGTCTACCCCTATGTATATTAAGGGACGCGGGTGGCACTGTGGGTTAAACCACAGAGCCTAGAACCTGCCGATCAGAAGGTCGGCAGTTCGAATCCCCACGACGGGGTGAGCTCCCGTTGCTCGGTCCCTGCTCCTGCCAATCTAGCAGTCTGAAAGCACGTCAAAGTGCAAGTAGATAAATAGGTACCGCTCCGGCAGGAAGGTAAACGGTGTTTCCGTGCGCTGCTCTGGTTCGCCAGAAGTGGCTTAGTCATGCTGGCCACATGACCCGGAAGCTGTACGCCGGCTCCCTCAGCCAATAAAGTGAGATGAGCGCCGCAACCCCAGAGTCGGTCACAACTGGACCTAATGGTCAGGGGTCCATTTATCTTTACCTTTATGTATATTAAATGTTAGCTTTCATTTTAAACTGGGTAGTTTCTAAAAAGAAAGGGCTTAACTGAAAATGTGAGAGTAATTTCCAGAATCAGGTATATATGGTCTGCTCATATATTTCCTAGTTATGATGGGCCTACATGATTAACTTTGGCTGCAGAAGGGTCTCTAGCAATTCTGTTATGCAACCGAGGCAATTTCCTTCTCTCTATTTCCATGCCTAAACATAGCAGACAGGAAATAAGCCTTATCTTAGCAATGTCAATCGAAGTCCCAAGTCCCTGATTGAAAGGCATTTCTGGGACTCCTCTTTCCCTTTACTTCCTGGCTTGGCATTCATGTCACCACTTTCTCATGGCTCTAGGAGATGCAGGTTTGCATTCTTCATTCTACGGACAGGCTTAGTTGGATATAAGGGTGCTCTGTCCTGGAACAGTGATGCAGGTAGGGTGCCTCAAGGGAAGAGAAGGTTTACCGTTGCAGGAGATGAACCTCTGGAGCAGTGGTTCTCAACCTGTGGGTCCCCAGATGTTGTTGGACTACAACTCCCATCATCCCTGAGCTCTGGCCTTGCTAGCTAGGGGTGATGGGAGTTGTAGTTCAACAACATCTGGGGACCCACAGGTTGAGAAAGGCTGCCCTGGAGGAACATGACTGTCAGGAGTGCCTGCAGGAGCCAGGCCCTGTGACAGGTAGGGCCTCACAGGACTGGGGCCTTCCTGAGTTTGACCTGGAAGGGCAAGGCGCGGCTGCACAGGTGAGGCTTGACAGAAGACTCAGAGCACCTGGTGGCCAGGGCCGGGAGGGGTATACAAGACCAGCATTTCCCTCTGGCTCTTTGCCACAACAACACACTACTCACCTAGCTGTGCTTCGGCTTCCTGACTCCTGGTTTCCTGATTCATGGACTCTTGGCTTCCTGACCCCTGGACTGCTGATTCCTGCTTCCCAATCTCTATCCCGGTCCCGACATACCAAGCCAGGACTCCAACTGCCCGTAACCTGGACCGTGACAACGACACACAGAAACAGGACTTCCAAGAAACATGCTATGTCACTGTAGCTGCAAAATTCATTTCATGACCTCACTGATTCTGGGCCACAAATGTAAGGTTCAACAAATTCCTCAGTTGCTTTGCTGACAATTTCATTTCCCAGAAGGTGGAAGCAGCAGCAAGGGGGTCATCTATCTTGGATCTGGTCCTCACCAACACAGAGGAACTGATCAATGAAGTAGAAATACTGGGAAACTTGGAATCAAGTGGTCATGTCCTATTGGGATTTATGATACAGAGGCAAGGAAAAGGCGAGGGTAGTCGGACATACACTCTCGACTTTAAGGTGGCTGATTTCAAAAAGCCTGAGGAACTACTGGGTTTCCCCAGGGGAAACCCACTGTGTACTGCTGAATTAGAACAGACAACAACCCTCAGAAAACCCAGAGAAAATCCCTGGCAAGGTTTAATATTAATAAGATCTTAATAAGACTCAGGCCAGCTGCATTGTAAACTATCTTGTGCTCCTAATACAGGGGTGGGGAGCTTCAGGCCCGGGGGCCAAATTAAGCCCACTAGGCTTCTCTATCTGGCTCCTAGAGATAGTCCCTTCTTCCCAGCCCACACCCAACACAGGCTGTGCTTTTCACATTGTATTTTTGCCTGACTGTAATGTGTCATTACATTAATGTAATGTAATGTAAGGGACATGGGTGGCACTGTGGGTTAAACCACAGAGCCTAGGACTTGCCGATCAGAAGGTCGGCGGTTCAAATCCCCGCGACAGGGTGAGCTCCCGTTGCTCGGTTCCTGCTCCTGCCAACCTAGCAGTTCGAAAGCACGTCAAAGTGCAAGTAGATAAATAGGTACCGCTCCGGCGGGAAGGTAAACAGCGTTTCTGTGCGCTGCTCTGGTTCACCAGAAGCGGCTTAGTCATGCTGGCCACATGACCCAGAAGCTGTACGCCAGCTCCCTCGGCCAATAAAGCGAGATGAGCGCCGCAACCCCAGAGTCGTTCACGACTGGACCTAATGGTCAGGGGTCCCTTTACCTTTAATGTGTCATTGAACTCTGCTTATGCCTCTTGGTTGCCTGGTTAGAGGATAGAGAGAGAAGCAAGTGTGTGTGTGCGTGCGTGTGTGTGTGTGTGTGTAAACTAGCCTATTCTAAAAATGTAAATTTTACATCAATTGCTTTGCCCGCTCCTGCCTCTGGACCTGCCTGTTGTTCTCATGCACCCTTTAGAAGGTTGCTCAGAAGGGAAGGTGGCCCTCAGGGTGAAAAGGTTTCCTCATCCCAAACTAATGCCTTGCTGGAATGTGTTTTCATGATTGGTATTTACAGTGGAATCCTATGCATGCTTACACTCCACTGAATCCCACTGAGCTCATTAGAGTTTCATACGAAGGACATACATGCAGCTTTACACCCTAAATAAACTAATTAACTGGCCTTTTGAAATTTGCTTCTATATGAAACGTATCTGTCTTTATAAATTACAAAACTAAGGAAATGCTACTGAGGTTTTCTGCACCTGGAACTATGTAGCATTCTTTTTTGCTGCCCGCTGCCAAAAAAATATAAACTTACATTATATTTATAATGCATAAACAAAACAATTGCCCCTAAGTCAGGTATAACATTTAGACATGCAACCCAACAGTTCTCAAAGTCCAAAGCTATCAATCACTTCAGGGTTGTTGTTTGGTTGGTTTGTTACAAATAAACGTCTCGTACTGAGGGGAGGAAAAAACCTTTCCTGATTTGGCAGGCGAAAGAAAAATGAGGGGCTGCAGGGAACCACGACTTCCGCATCAAGTCCCAGGTACCATGAGTTTGTCTACATGGGAATGGAATTATCAAGCTAAGCTGGAAATTGATGAAAGGGGGTGGTGGGAATCATTGCAACTTAACTAATAATCCGTTTTCGATTCCACACAGTGTTTGCTGCCAGTGAGCCTACAGTTCTGTTTTACTACCATTAATCTGACAGGTAACATTGACAACATGCTAAAGGCTTTAAAGAATGTACTACAGGCCATCTACAGATGAAACATTTCAGAACTGTGGAGTGTCATGATAGTGTCAACACTGTCCACTTGCTATGCGTGTGTAGAAGTGGTTGAAGCATATATTTTTATTGTTTTGTGGTTTGTTGTCCAAGTTTAAAACTGTATTTGAACAGTATAATTCTTGAGGCAACAAGAGATTTGTGTATGGCTGCATTCAGATGTGCAGTTGGTGGCATTTGTTTCCCACATTATATCAATAACACTTGCATCCTGATTCCTAACATTCCTTTTACGCTGCAGTACCTGTTGCATCAGGGAAGCAGGTGGTGCCGTGGTCTAAACCACAGAGCCTAGGGCTTGCCAATCAGAAGGTCGGCGGTTCGAATCCCCGTGACAGGGTGAGCTCCCGTTGCTCGGTCCTTGCTCCTGCCAACCTAGCAGTTCGAAAGCACTGCTGCCAACCTAGTGTAGCACCCTGCTTGTGGTTAACGCTGAGCTGGAATGAAATATTCAACGCAGCAATAGAGAAATTAAAATAATAATTTATTTGTCAGACAAATAAATGATAGGCACAGTGGTATATGGTTACCAAAGCTCTGCCTGCCCTCCAGCCCTGATGGCCAGCACTTATATTTCCTCAACCCAGCCCCCTTGCTCCTCCTTTGGCTGCCTCTGTCCAATCAGCCTGGTTGAAATTCCTATTGGCTGTTTGCTAGAACCCATCACAAAAGATACACCCATTTCCTATTACCTTTTATGGGAGACAAAGAGCTATATTTCCTTCTATCTATAAATGGCAGACAAGTAGCCATATATCTTACATTTGCCTCGACAAGGCACCTTAATTACCAGATCACCTTTTGTCCCTACATTCCAAAACAAATGGCTAAAACAGATGGCTCGTGGTATTAAGTTTTATCTAAACAGAGATCTTGGGTTCACATTCTCACACACCATCAATGAAATAAGAATCTAACATTTCTTACTTTCTAGATGCTTTGCCTACTACATTAAGCCAACAAATATCATGCATAACATAAATAGCTTTTTAAAAGGAAAAGGCCTTTGCAGAGTAAAAAGGAACTCAGTAAAAAAACAGCTTAAAAACCTCTTCAAATTACCCTTAATTACCAGCCACCCCCTTTCCCAGCCAGCTGCTTTTCCCATTAGCTCTTAAACCTTAGGAAAATATGGCTCTTTGTCTGATGGGAGGCACATGGTATTATTTTCTGTTAAACAATAAATCTTACTATTTACCAACTCTTAATTAGTGTTTTTGCAGCTTGATTGTATTCTGTAATATGTAGGGTCAGTGTAACCTTTGCTCCCAGCCTGTATTTCCCTTTTACAACTTTGAGAAACCTGTCTCCTGTTACTTGCTATAAATCAGAGGGGCCCTTGTCCAGGAGGATAAACAACTGCCAAAGTCCTTAGCCAGCTGGTTTTCTGCCTGGCATGAAACATTTGCAAATCTTTAAGCTCATTTTAAAATACAGGCCTTGATCAGATGCCTCACTAGCACACCAAAAATGCAAGTAGATAAATAGGCACCGCTCCGGCAGGAAGGTAAACGGCGTTTCCATGCGCTGCTCTGGTTTCGCCAGAAGCGACTTAGTCATGTTGGCCACATGACCCAGAAAAACTGTCTGTGGACAAAACGTCGGCTCTCTCGGCCTGTAAAGCGAGATGAGCACTGCAACTCCAGAGTCATTCGCGACTGGGCTTAACTGTCAGGGGTCCTTTACCCTTTAAAAAAACAAAACAGAACAGAACAAAAACTAATAAATTGGTGTGCTTAATTTGCCTTGCCTGAAGCCCAAAAGAACTTCTGTCCTCTGGTAGAACCCTAGTTCAGCATTATGTTCTTACACACAGAGGGCAACAAGACACCTCAAGCCCTGAAGCATTTTGCTTCTCACCGTAGTGGTAGAACATCCCCATCACAACTAATAGTTTGGTCATTTTTTCCGCAAAAATCAAAAGCCAAAGTTACTGAAACCCTCTGACATATCACTCTAACATATTTGAGGCTGCTGAGGCTGTAAACTGTCTCTGCTGAAACATTATTTTTTATGATTGCAAACTCCATGTGTGATCCTTAATCTGTGGTAGCTCTTTGATACAAGCACATTGATGTATGGCGGTGTTGCTCTCCTCAAAGTGACGCAAGTGTTAACAGGGAATCCGAGTGTGCTGCTGATTTAGAACAAATGTCTAGTGCTAGAAGAAAATTAGAAGAAAATAGACTAGAATAGCTGTAAGTGTTTTGCTGTGCGATATTTTTTGTTCCGACTCATGATCCTAGCTCTTCTTCATGCCACTCATTCACTTTTCCCTATTGATTATGGTCAATTAAGTTGTGAATTGCCTGGAGAACTTTGAAACAGAGAGAATTGAAGGTTAAAGAAGATTAAGCAAATCTCAGCTAGGAAAACATCAACTCCACTGACATCTGGACTTTTTAGGCTTCTTTAAGTGTGGAGAAAAATGACACCAATTCGAGAAGTGCAAGTAGTTTGCTAGCTGAAGTACTTTCCCTTCAGTGCAAAGCCACTTATGAACATGTAGGTTGTTGTTAGTTTTTCTTTCTAAATAGAAAGGGCAGCTATTTTATTATTCCTTTGTGTAGGAGATATTCTTCTCTCTGCTTGAGATCTAGACTATGTTAGTTAGTGGTTGTGTCGCAAATCATTGGAAACAAACTACAGAAACTTTTGCATATTGTACGTATATCAATTCATTATAATTTCCAATTGCCTTAGGCATTTGCCATAACCTCAAGTGAAGGGCCCAGATATACTCTTGTTCAACCTTGGATGTAGTGTATATTCCCCTTAGATATTTTCAAGGGGAGCCCCTAATACATAAATGAATATAATACAAGGTTTGCTATTGCAGCTTCTTAAACATTTGTGTTTCAGGGCAAGAATCCAGCAAAGTCTGTTGCTCTTTTGGTTCAGAGAGCATTGGAAATCTTTTCACCCTCCTGAAACATGCTTTTCACTGAGACTGAGCTGGTTCTGCCTTAGTACAGCTAAGGGACAAATTGCAGGTGACATTGTAAGATTCATGGTCAATCTCCCAGCTCCCTCCCCACATTTAGGAAAATACATTCTCTTGGGGGATGTGAATTTGACCACAGCAGAGACTGGTTTAGGACTGCTTAATCATTTGCAACCTAAAAAAGGACTAAGAACGAAAGAGAACGTGGCTGGGTTGATCTGGGGGCACTTATTTCATTTACCTGTGATACCTGAAAAATCAACTCACCTCTTATAATCCGAACTGATCACTGCTCTCTGCAGGTGAGGGTCTCCAGCAGTTACTGTCTTATAAACAAAGTCTGTGCTATACAATATAGGCATCAATCCTTGGGTGTAGTGGCACCCCCCCCCATAATGGAATTCCCTCCCATTAAATATTAGAAAGGTTCCATCTCTGTATGGAGGGCCCCCCCTCCGGTAACAGGGCACTCATGAAGTGTTCGGCAGCAGTTCTGTATCTCAGTGACTCATATCTGCTCATACGAGCACGCAAACAGCCGAGAAAACGAAAGCTGAGCTGTTGGAAGTCTGTAGCATCGCTATTTATTGCTGTACATCAAATCAAAACAAATCATAATAAAGACTATAACAACAGTGCGGGGAGCAGCTCACACAGACATCTCGTCTGTCCAGGAGACAGAACAAAGAGACTAAAAACAAAAGCACAAAGAACGGAAGTTCTGTGTCTGAGTTTCCGTTCTGACACTTTCCAGAAGTGTGGAATGTAAATAAGGATCACATGATCCAGCAATGGGAGAGAGTGAAAATACTAACACTCTGCTGTCTTTTTAGAGCTTACTGAAGATGTTCCTCTTTCCAGAAGGTTTTTAAAGTACAGTGGTACCTCAGGTTAAGTATTTAATTCGTTCCGGAGGTCTGTACTTAACCTGAAACTGTTCTTAACCTGAAGCACCACTTTAGCTAATGGGGCCTCCTGCTGCCGCCGCGCCGCCGGAGCACAATTTCTGTTCTCATCCTGAAGCAAAGTTCTTAACCTGAAGCACTATCTGGGTTAGCAGAGTCTGTAACCTGAAGCGTATGTAGCCTGAAGCGTATGTCACCTGAGGTACCACTGTAGATATCTTCCGCAGCATCTATATTGGAGTTGGTTTTAGATGTTTCTAGATGTCTTAAGATACATTTTAATTCTTTCATCATTTGTGCATTTGCCACCCTGGACTACTTTGGGAGGAAGGGCAGGAAAACAAACAAACAAACAAATGTATTTACGGGGGGGGGGGGGGGGACTCAGACAGCGCAGAAATGTTTAACTTGGCAGTTAACTTTACCAATGTGTAATTCCCTTAGGGATGTGGGTGGCACTGTGGTCTAAACCAGTGAGCCTCTTGGGCTTGCCGATCAGAAGGTTGGTGGTTCGAATCCCTGTGATGGGTGAGCTCCCGTTGCTCGGTCCCAGCTCCTGCCAACCTAGCAGTTCGAAAGCACACAAAAAATGCAAGTAGATAAATACTCACTGCTCTGTCGGGAAGGTAAACGGCGTTTCCGTGTGCTGCTCTGGTTTCGGTGTTCTGTTGTGCCAAAAAAGGCTTAGTCATGCTGGCCACATGACCCGGAAAAACTGTCTGCGGGCAAATGCCAGCTCCCTCGACCTGTAAAGCAAGATGAGCACCGCAACCCGAGAGTTGTCTGCAACTGGACTTTACTGTCAGGAGTCCTTACCCCTGAGAAGTGGGAGTAGTTGCAGTTCTCAGTTCTAAAGGTCAGAAACTAGGCCCTCTCTGGCCCACAAACTCCAGGCAAGTGAAGCAGGTTAACCCACAAAGTGATATGAATCCTGCCCATGGGTGCCAGAGCCCTGGACAGCAAGCCTCAGGAATTTCCCATCATCCTAAAGGTGCCCAAGGATGCTCACCTGGGTAGCCATACCTGTCCTGACTGCCCATACTTTTCCTGAGCTCAAAAGCCTTCTTTTTCAGTTACTCCTATAAAGGTGCCCCTTCTACATGCTCACGTGATAAAACTGATATACAATCATATGAAATGATGCTATCAATAGCTAGCAGATTGTCTCTGTTTTTTCAAGTTATTGTTTTATAAGAGGACATTTTCAAGGGAGCACAATCTTTTCATTTCCCCTTGCCTTTTTTTTTTTAAAAAATGACCATACTGTTAGAACTGGGGAGTTTAGGATTGCAATAAATAAGAAAGATTTGTTCAAAGTTAGTAGCTGATATGCCCTGACAATGAGATATAGGCGTTTGCATGGAAAGTAAGACAGAAATCCTATCCTTTCTCTTAAGTGTGCAGAGTACTGAGATTTTGAATTTTTATTTTAACAAACTGATGTGGATGCTTGGACAGAGCTAGGGACTGCACTACCACACAACTTTTATTAATAAGCTTTTAAACAGTTTCACTTTGCATAATATCAGCATAAACCATGCAATATCCCTGGATTTAAAGAGGTGCAGAGTTGTTAAGATGAAAGATGGATGGGGCCTTGATGGGTAGGGCAACTCAGCGCATAATACTGGGATACCAGTAATGCAATATGAGTAAGGACAAATCTGTCAGTGTAATATCTATTATACATCCTTGCTGCTAAAATATCCCAAGGGGCTTGATTATTTATGTGCTTGCATAACTGAAACCCAGAGTGGCCCTCTCTGCATAATGTACCCTCAGACAATTCCGGCAAGTGCATTAATAGCCTTATTCACTGGAGTGCAGCTCAAAGTTAAAAACACATGCTTAAATTACTTTTGGTTTGTCAGGGGGATGCTTTCTGTTCATTTGGTTTCAAGCAGAGCTGAACCAGATAGGCCCAGTGAAACCCATATGTGTCACAGTTAGCCGTTTCTAATGACTTGAATCCGGATTCCTCGCTGAATCGAAGAGTCATCTCATTAAACAAATGCCTTTGAGGAGGTTAGATTTCCTTCTCATATTACTTTAAAAATACCTTTGCATAATATCGCTTCTCCTTTTTCTTTATATTCTGCATGAGGTTCATTTAGCAAATGTGAACATTTGCAGTCTTTAATAGATAAAGCACCCTTCTCCCAAATCAGGTAGGGCATACCTGTTTGTTCCTTGCACAGAAATTCACCTTTGATTATGTTGCGTGTGCACACACAAACACAATTGCTCATCTGGTTGATAACATGAAGGGGGAAAGCATCTAGGATGAGGCTGTAGGGACACACCTTTGCCCTCTGCTCCTGATGATTCATGAGACTTCACAACCACTCAATTGCTTTGTGTGGACAGACAGAGACCCCCTCAATTGAAGGCCAGCTCCCGCATGGAATAAAGACACATGACACTGTGTTGGGGGATTACAATTGGCCACGACTTTATTTAAGATTCAGATGTAGGGAGACCTTGGCTTAGGCCTTGGGCGTTTATCCATCCCAGTTCCCAGCCGGGGATCTGGGGAACATCAGAGTTATCCAGATTGAGTGGGGATTGGACTGGCTCTGGAGAACTTCTCTTCAAGCAGAGAGCCTGCCCCCCAATTCGCCGCAACATGGGGGAGTCCAATGACAGCCTCTTGGCGTATGGCCAATGACTCCCCTCTGAACAACCCCTTTAACGAGGAACCTTGAGATCACCGCCGCAGGGGGGGCATGGGTCACCACTTCATCCCCCCCCCCATTTTAGGGAAGACTAAAGGATTCCACCCAAGGCCTGAAACTGCCAAAGTTGTTACGTTTTGCTACGGGGAAGGCAAAACCTGCCAATGCAGGGAAATTCTTTTCCGGCCCTTTAACAGAGACCAATACAATGGTACCTCGGGTTAAGAATTTAATTCATTCTGTACGTCCATTCTTAACCTAAAACTGTTCTTAACCTGAGGTATCACTTTAGCTAATGGGGCCTCCTGCTGCTGCCATGCTGCTGCCCCACGATTTCTGTTCTCATCCTGAAGTAAACTTCTTAACCCGAGGTACTATTTCTGGGTGAGCGGAGTATGTAACCTGAAACGTCTGTAACCCGAGGTACCACTGTATGTAGCAGTGCCCGTATACCTGTGAAGAAGAAGTTAACTTGCAAAGAAGGCTTAAGTGAGGGAGGGTGGGGTGGGAGAAGCTCTGGAGCTGACTGAGAACTCCCAGGTAAGTTCCGCCCACTATTGTGTGGGTAGGGAAGTCCCACCCCCTACCTGGCCAACTCCCCTGGCAACGCCTCCCCCATCAAACATTCAATCTCATTGCACTCTGTGTGCTTATCGCACAACACACCACCTCGCAAGTCAGTTGCACTATGTTATTTTCCATTCAACAGCCTAACAGCCCACGGATAGAAGCTATTTTTTAGCCTGTTGGTACGACTGATTATACTTCTATATCTCCTGCCTGAGGGTAGAAGATTAAAGAGGTGCTGTCCGGAGTGTGAGTCATCCCTGAGAATTTTTCTTGCTCTCCTAAGGCAAGGATCCCTTGCAATGTCATCTAGAGGACACAAGGGACGGCCCATGATATCATGTGCTGTATTCACCACCCTCTGTAGAGACTTTCTGTCCCCATACCACACTGTAATACAATATGAAAGGATACTTTCTGTTGTGGTCCGGTAAAAGGAGTTCATCAATTGTTGTTTAACATTATTCTTTCACAAGACCCTGACGAAATGGAGTCTCTGTTGGGCCTTTCTGACCACCTGAGTTATGTTGATTTTCCAAGTGAGGTCCTCACTAAGATAAACTCCCAGGAAATTAAAGGAGGAGACTCTCTCCACACAGCCCCCCGATATACAACGGGGCAGGTTCCCCTCTCTTCCTCCGGAAGTCCAATACCATCTCCCTTGTCTTACTAATATTTAGGTGCAAGTTATTCTTTAAGCACCATGTAGATACTTATTGTCTACAGTAGCTTACAGCAGCTCTGCAGGATTTCAGACTAGGATCACTCCATGCCTATCTGGAGATCTCAGGGTTTAAAACTGGGACCTTCACCATGTAAAGCAGAAACATTCCCACTGAGCAACAGCTAATGGTCCTGTTTCTTAGTTCCAACCTTGTGTTCTAAGTGATGGCTCCAGGAAGGAAAATGCTCACATGAACCCAATGTGGCCCATATGGTGGAGCAGAGTCACCTGCCCAGCACTGATGTAATTCCTGGTTCCCAGAAGAGGGCTGGAATGTGGCAGTGCAATGGTCAGGTATAGGCAGTGTTGGCTGGTATGCCTGTGCAGCCCTAGCCTCACAACTAGCCAGCCCTGTCCAGATAATCTGCAGTGACGTTAGTGTTGGGATGAAGACACCAGGCCAGGCATTCCCAAACTTGGCCCTCTAGATGTTTTAGGACTACAATTCCCATCATCCCTGACCACTGGTCCTGTTAGTTAGGGATGATGGGAGTTGTAGTCCCAAAACATCTGGAGGGCTGAGTTTGGGGATGCCTGCTCCAGGGTTTCATCCCACCCCACCCAACAGGTTAGTACTGTGCATTGACAATCACACTGAGGTGATGGTCAGCGTTTGCTGATGTGTCTTTAGGCTTGTGGGCATTCACAAAACATGAATGAATTATGTGTGAATTCTGACAGTCTACCAGTTTTGAATATTCACATGAAACGTACGTGCTAGTTGCTTTCCCAAGCAGTCTCTTCTCTTCTCACATTTTTACCGTGTGAACCTTTATCAAACTCACTTCAAGACAGTCAACACTGGGAAATGAAAAGCGAAAATGTTCTCATTGTAACAATTCAAACAGAGTGACGCTATTATAATAACCAGGCAAGCTGAAGGCAGAAATTGGACTGATAAGCACTGACAGCTTCTTCTTTTAACACCAGATTAATATTTATACAGTTTCATGGAAGAGATTCGATTTAAAGGGGGGGAAACAACTCGGCTGAAGAGAAAGGATCTCTCTTAGTAATCATGCGAGTACAGCTTTGAAAGAAATAGCACTTCATTGAGTGAATTTAAACATCCATATTCCATGACAATTAACAACTGAGGGCTGTATCCTCTTGCCCTTTCCCCTGCCTTTCACTGCTTCCACAAAAGCTCAAGCTTTTTGTGAGCTCCCAAATCGGGCAGTTCCAAAAGGTTCAAAGGAACTCACAGATTTTCTTCCACAATGCCCTGACCATTCTCCCAATGTAGCAGCAGAAGATGGCAGTAGGTATTCCCAGACTCCTTTCCGGTTAGGGATGGGATTGGGACAATAAATTCTAGAATCCCTGCAGGAAAATTATGTTATTGTTTACAGTATTCTTCTCTGGGTCAAATTGGAATTCTTTGTATATGAGCCTGCCTGCCTAGTGCTCTGAACTGCATCGACACTGACTCAAGTGCCAGGAACCATGGGAAATATATTTTCCCAGGACACCTAGGTGCTTAGTATGGACACCTGCAAATTAAATGCAGACCATAGGAAGCTGCCTTCTACTGAGTCAGACCATTAGTCCACCTTAACCCAGTATTGTGTACAACTATGGTTCCCAATGGCTGGTCTGCAGACCCCAGGGAGCCAGTGTAACCCACCCAGGAGTCCATGGCCCCATTCACATAACAAAAACTACCATAGTGATATCATTTTTTTCAAAAGCAGGAGGCTTTTCAAAAACAGGAGGTCTATAGAATATAAATAATTGGGAACCACTGGTGAATAGTATTGTGGGCAAAATGGAAAAGCAGAAAAATCTCTGGGTACTTTGAAGTAGATTTTCAAGGATTTCCAATTCTCAGTTATTATAAGTGGGCAACCAGAGGATTATAATCCACCTCCAAATGATTCTGTTGAAATGATGAAAGCTGGGATGGCAAAGCCAGGAGGAGGAGGAGGAGGTGGTGGTTGCTGCTACTGCTGCTGTTCTGGGATGGCAGTTCTGGTACATAATGAATTCCTGGCCTCAAGTATTCCTCAATTCCTTTGCACCAGCTGACAGATACCAGAGTTCTAGTATGAAAAAACATCAATCTCAAAGTAGACATTGCAGTCCTGAGGCCCATTCCTGATCTACACTGACTAGTACAGCTCTCCAGGGTTTCAGTCAAGAATCTTTCCTCACTGGACATGGAGATACCAGGAATTGATCTTGGAACCTTCTGTATGCAACTCATGCAATGTCCCAGGACTCCATGTCATACCCAAATCAACTTTCCTTCCAAAATCCGAGATGAATGCATTGATTAGCTCCCTAAAAGCTATGTCACTGAATTTGGGAAACTGGACTATTTTCAAATCTTGTCTAGTGGTAGATCGAACATTTTCCAGTCTCATTAGCCTCCTGCTGGATGGCTGTTTTCACACCAGGTGAAATATTTTTGCATCTAATCAGGAAAATAAAATGACTGATAACGTATCTTGTTTTGGAAAATATATATACGCAGCATCACATTACAGCAGTACCTTGGGTTACAAACACCTTGGGCTACAGACTCTGCTAACCCGGAAGTAGTTAAGAATTTTACCTCAGGATGAGAACAGAAATCATGCGGCGGCAGCGGGAGGCCCCATTAGCTAAAGTGGTACCTCAGGTTAAGAATGGTTTCAGGTTAAGAACGGATCTCTGGAATGAATTAAGTTCATAACCAAAGGTACCACTGTAGAGGCTAAGAACCAATTTGCACAGGTATGTCAACCACTTGGTCACTCAAGCACTCAATGGCTTGCAAAGAATACGTGAACTGGTGGTTCCACTAAGAAGCATTTTGTCGTAGGTGACACCATAAGGTAAAGGTAAAGGTACCCCTGCCCGTACGGGCCAGTCTTGACAGACTCTGGGGTTGGTGCGCCCATCTCACTCTATAGGCCGGGGGCCAGCGCTGTCCGGAGACACTTCCGGGTCACGTGGCCAGCGTGACATCGCTGCTCTGGTGAGCCAGAGCCGCACACGGAAACGCCGTTTACCTTCCCGCTAGAAAACGGTCCCTATTTATCTACTTGCACCCGGGGGTGCTTTCGAGCTGCTAGGTTGGCAGGCGCTGGGACTGAGCAACGGGAGCGCACCCCGCCGCGGGGATTCGAACCGCCGACCTTTCGATCGGCAAGCCCTAGGAGCTGAGGCTTTTACCCACAGCGCCACCTGTGAATGTTAATTGGTGGTGACTTTTCCCCACATGAGTCCTCCCTGAACGATGGAGGTAATGTTGTCACGTGTGAACTGACCTTTGGACTGTGATTCTGCACTCAGAACAACCCTATGCAGAGAACCACAATGCTACACTTGTTTACTCAGAAGTAAGACTCACTAGATTCAATGGGAGTCACTCCCAGGTAACTGTAAATAGGATTGCAGCCTAAATCCCCTAGAAATCTTTGGGACTCCCAATGACAGTGAGAAGACTAACTGTCTTCAGGATTGCAACCTACCTGCTGAACAGTTTTTGTTTTATTTTAAAGATTTACAGTCTAAGTCACCATACGAAAAGCTCCTTGAAGCATCAGTTCAATGTGCTGCATCTATGTAAAAGGCAAGAGAGCTGAATTCAAGTATTGCAAATGAAGTGGAAAAAAATAATGCAGAAAATATCATAATGCCACCGGTATAAATCAAAGAGGAATGCCCATCTTGAATACTAATTTGCAGATCTGTTTTTCTCTTCTTAAGAAGGATATCACAAATTGAAAATGTGCATAGAAGGGTAGCCAAAATGATTACAGATGCATGAGACTTCTTAGCACAGAAAGAAGGCAGAAAAGAAGGATATGGACGTGTGAAAATGGTATAGAATAAGGAAAGGAGTCATTACTGTTTGTCAAATACTCAGCCCTGGGCCCAGTGTAGATGTTTTACTGGTCAGAAAAAAACACATAGCTTTTCTGTGCATTTAATCCATTTTTTTCTGCAGAATTCAGTATTCTTCATTGTCGAAGAAGGAGGAGGAGGAGTTTGGATTTGATATCCCACTTTATCACTACCCGAAGGAGTCTCAAAGCGACTAACATTCTCCTTTCCCTTCCTCCCCCACAACAAACACTCTGTGAGGTGAGTGAGGCTGAGAGACTTCAAAGAAGTGTCACACAAGGTCACCCAGCAGCTGCATGTGGAGGAGCGGGGAAGCGAACCCGGTTCACCAGATTACGAGTCCACCGCTCTTAACCACTACACCACACTGGCTCTCAAGACAAGATGCCAAGCTAGATCAAGGGTGGGGAGCTGAATCTGGCCAATGGGTCTCTCCCCCACCCATTGACAGGTGGGTGGGACTGCCCACCTGCCAATCACATGACATTACCAATGACAGCAGGTTTGGTCCCCTAGGAGGCTTCCTAAGCACTTGGTGGAGGGCTTTGCAGGCACCACTGATCAGCTGATAGGCAGTGCTTATAAACCCCCTCCTTAGCTGAGCCAGCTCATTCATTACCTACCCTACATATGATGTCACATATGACATCACAGAGCAGGTAGGCATAATTGGATGAAACAGCCTTCCCTGACAGATAGGAAGGCCAGGCAGACTGAATTAGACGTATGGGTCAGAGATTCCCCACCCCTGGGCTACATTGAAGAAGGCTTATGCTAGCAGTAGTTAGTCATTCTTCTCCATGTCTGATTAGGTAAACAATAAATGAATAATTATGGTTTACCATCTCAGTATATAAACACAGCAAAAAGACTCCTGAGGGAATAAAAATCAAGGATGTATTGTTTCTCAATACTAGAGGCAAAACTGTTATGTTGGACTAGAGGAAAACTATGGTTGACCTTTATCAATCACAGTATTCAAATGACCTCTTTTAGACTTTTTGTGTGGAAGGACAACAAACCTGAGATGCTGGGAATTGAAGATTAGAAAAATATTACCTAGCAGAAGGAGAAACAGCTGGATACCATTTCAAATACTTTGAAGAAATCTTGTATTTACAACTGACAGACGGGTAGGTGGAAGTCCTTTTTATTCTTATCTTTTCCTTATATCTCTCCCCTCCTTTTGCTCTTGCTTCTGTTTTGATTCGTTTTCTGTTGTCGCTGCTGTTGTAGCCCTCTATTCTGGTTTAAGGATTGAATTGCATACAGATTAAGGGATGTGTGAGAGGCAGGGAAGGGGAAATCTCCCAAGGTGGGAGATTGGGGGAAGAAAGGGAATCTGCTAGTTGAGAGCTTGGAGGGCTCACCTTTTTCTGCCTGGGACAAAAGTTAAGATATACCTGTAAGAGAGGACTTTGATTTTTATTTTTCTTTCCCTTTTCTCAAGTTTTTTTTTATTGTATTATGAAAACTCTTAATAAAATTTCATTTTAAAAAAACCTCAGCAGCACCCTTTATGAGGGCAGAATTTGGCGCCCCCACCTCTCGCCTTCCATTCCACACAAGTCACTATGTCATAGTTGCAATTCCCTGCAGCGCCTCCTAGACTCAGCACCCAGTATGGTGGAATGGTCGCACCTGCCCTTAATCCACCTCCAAAGGAATGAATTACTATTAGAATAAGGTAACCAGATTTCCCACCCCCCCAAAGAATCCGGGACACTTTTTTAAAAAAGGGGGGAAAAAGTTATTTTATATATATATATATATATATATATTTAAAAAGAAGTAATATGCTTGCTGCCATAGAATAGCCTCGGGTCGGACCTGGGCTCGGCCACGTATCCTTTCCCTCCCGGTGCTCTCTTACCTCTCCTCCTCAGAGGCAGCGGCGGTGCAGCAAGGTCGGGGCTCCCTCTTTTTTCTCCTTCTTTCTCTCTCTATTCCTTCTTCTCCTCTCCTCCTTCTCCCTGCGTCAACTCTGGGGTTTTTACTTGCCCTGGAGCCCTGCTGGGCAGTCGGTCGGGTGCTCTCGCTCCTGGCTCGATTTGGGTCACGTGTGTGTGTGTGTCAACTGTTCCCCTAGTTGATGTGATGGGCATCCCCGGTTCCCCTTCAGCAGTGGCAGCGGCAGTGGCAGCAGCAGCCTGGAGCCAGCCTGGTAGCTCACTTGGCTCTGGCTGGCTTCAGGAGCTGCTCCCTGCCGTGGCGCCTGCCATTTTACCTCACCGGAAGTCCCTATATGATGTATCTTGTGCCGCTGAACCCATCACGTAACATTCATTCCCTAATAATAAATCTACAACACTTAAAATATAAATCCGGGGACATTAAATGAAATCCAGGGACGGATTTTGTCCAGGGACAGATTTGTAAATCTGGGTACTGTCCCTGGGAAACAGGGATGTCTGGTAACCATATATTAGAACAACATCACCAGCTTTTGGCATAGTGCAACTTACTCCTTCCTGCTCACTACTGGTAGCACAAAAGACTTTTGTTGTTGTACAAAATTATTGGGGGAACCTCTGGAAAGGAGAGTAGAATGTAGTGCCATGGGTGGAGAAACCAATAGAACACACTGGGCAATAGATATAGGACACAATAAAGATTTTCATCTTTGTGGGGAAAAACTTTGGAAGAGTGATCTGAAATTTACAGCATGTTATTCCTTGAAGGAGAACTACCTGAAAATGATTTGCAGATGGTATCTAACTCCGAATAGACTTGCTAAGATGTAGAAGGCTGAATCATATAAGTTTTGGAGATGTAATGAGATTGAGGGTACATTCTATCACATGTGGTGCACGTGTAAAGGGTGTAAGAGTATTGGGAAATAATTTATAACGAACTGAAAAAAATGTTTAAAAGTACTTTTTTTAAAAAAAAATAGTCCTTTTTGTTGGGCATAAGGCAGACAGAAATTACCAGGTGTTGAAAAAGGCTATTTATGTATGCCACTACTGCGACCCATGTTTTGTTAGCCCCAAAATGGAAAGAGAGCGAAGTCCCAACCAAAGAAGAATGGCAACTTAAACTGATCGAATATACACAGCTTGCGGACCTAACATATAGAATAAGAGAACAAGAAGAGCATACGTTTAAAGAAGATTGGAAAATGTTTGTTGAATATATGGGGGGGGG
>JAXCMG010000169.1:967001-1050938 GCA_034642415.1 Podarcis siculus
AAGGAATTGGGTATGTGTAGCCTGGAAAAGAGGATACTGAGAGGAGATTTGAAGATAGCCATCTTCAAATATCTTAAGGGCTGTCACATGGAAGAGGAAGGATGCTTGTTTTCTCCTGCTCTGGAGGGTAGAACTTGAACCAGTGGCTTCAAGTTACAAGAAGAGATATTCCGACTAAACATTTGTAAAAACTTTCTGACAGTAAGAGCTGTTTGGCAGTCAAACAGACTCCCACAAGAAGTAATGGACTCTCCTTCCTTGACAGGTTTTTAAGTAGAGGTTGGCTGGTCATCTGCCATGAATGCTATCGCTGAGATTCCTGCATTGCGGGGGTTGGACTAGATGACCCTTGGGTTCCTTACGACTCTAATATTTTATGATTCTATGAAATGGATCTGGATTAATGACAGTCATCCACCAGTTTCATATTCAAAACTGCTTCCCACCCCAATCCCTTACTGATTACTATAGATAAATAATACATTAGCCAAATAATAATTTACAAGAAGGATCAATAAATGTGTCACCCATTGTCTATAAACCTTTATCATAATCACATCAGACTTTCTTTTGTGAATGAAATAAAAGGGTTTCAACCAGTTTTGAACAGCCAATAATCAAATCTAAAGCCTGGGGTTCCTTTAAACAAGGCTTAGATCCAACCCCCCCCCCCGATGTTCAGTGTCCAGGGGTTCAGTGCCTGGCACCCAGAAACTCATGACAAAGGGGAGACTGGCACCCACCAACTCAAAACATTTCACTTCCTTGCAGCCTAAGGAAAGCTGTTTATTGGCAGAACACATTGGGCAGAAACAGAAAGAAACAGGGGGATGAGGAGGTGGAAGGGTCCTGTTCCTATCCATCATAATACTAGACAGTTTACTACAGGGTGTTGAGAGGGGTTATTTTTAACTCTTAAATGAGAAACAGCAGCCGTCGTCTAGGCCAGAAGTGTTTTTCCTTGGTGACCCCTCCATGTTGAAAAGTGTGTGTGTGTGTTTGCAAGGTGTTTCTTGTCCTGTCCAGAAACACACTGTGCTGGATGAAGCCAGCTCTAGATATTTTCTAAATAAATTGAATAAAACCACTTAACCCACTGAAATATATATTTGAAAAATAAATGTTAATGGAAACAATGCCGATTGTTAAGCAAGGTAGCTAAAGTAACAGTGTCATGTCCTCCATTGTGACACGTCCTCCTGCTGAGTGACTTGGCTGAGAACTTTGGGAAGAGCAACTATTTGAATTTAGTGAGAGAAGAGCTAGTTTGACACTTGTGGTTGTTGACATAATGAAGGTTGCTTCGTCGTCTCGCTTGTAAGTAGAATCTCTTATTCTTCCCCCTATTTCTTTAACTATCCCTTAAGATTTAGACACATAGGGAACCAGGTCATGGTTAGATTAATTTTTAAAGATTGTCCTCAGGGCCCCTTAGATGCTTTGAGGGAAATGGCTTGCAGTGCAGAGAGTATTGAGGAAATAACTATAATCCATTTCGTGACCTTCTTCCTTTTCTTCCCTAGATCCCGATGTCTGCACAGGATGAGAGAGCTGCTGGCCTCCTGTTGCCACTCCATAAAAATCCATCCCCTGGATTGCATGAGGGAGGAAAGTGTTATCGTGGACGGGAGGAAAATTAAAGTGAGAACCATCTATGTGAGGCCGAAGGACCAGGGGATGGATGCCACCAGTGATTCCAGCAGTGGTGAGTGTTGATCTTTGTTCACGAAGAACAGGGAGGCCAGAGAGAATCTGGCTGGCTGGGGGGGGGGGAGGCAGCTCCCTGATTTAAGAAGAGTTTAGGGATTGGATGAGGAAGGGAGAATAATGTGGGACACTTGGAGATCCTTGCAGTAATAATAAATGAAAATATTAAGAATCTTTTCTGTTCCTTTCTCTTCCAGGTAGTGGCAACAGTGAGGCCAGCAGCTCTCCCCACCAAGGCCCAGTTTCCCCCTTCCCTAATTGAATATTTTTAAATTCTAATAAAGGTTTTATTGCAAATATCCTAGTCTCTGGTCATTTTTTTATCCCTGGTGGTTCTTTTCCCTAACAGTATGGGTGCATCTACAACGGCAAGAATGTTACTTGCCCAAAAATGGAAAGAAGAAGAAGTCCCGGCGAAAGAAGAATGGATACAAAAACTGATGGAATATGCAGAAATGGCAAATCTTACCGGAAAAATAAGAAATCAAGATAACAAACTTTTTAATATATTTTTATTAAAACAAGAGGGAGAAGAGTATCAATTAAAAGAATTTAAGGAATTATCAGGCAATTTAACAACATGGATACCATATCATCATTTGAACCAATTATTTAAGAAAGATAGGATACGAGGGTTTGGGGAACAAATATCACAACTGGAGAGAGATCTGTTGGAATGTAATGTAAAAGTGCTGTCTAAAATGTATAAGACATTATTGGAATGGGACACAAAGGATGAGGAAGTAAATTCCTCAATGATACATTGGGCAATAGATATTGGTTATAATATAGAAAAGAAAGCATGGGAACGATTGTGGAATAGGGATATAAAACTCACAGCATGAAAGAAAATTACCGTATTTTTCGCTCTATAAGACGCACCAGACCACAAGACGCACCTAGTTTTTGGAGGAGGAAAACAAGAAAAAAAATATTCTGAATCTCAGAAGCCAGAACAGCAAGAGGGATCACTGTGCAGTGAAAGCAGCAATCCCTCTTGCTGTTCTGGCTTCTGGGATAGCTGTGCAGTCTGCATTCGCTCCATAAGACGCACACACATTTCCCCTTACTTTTTTGGGGGGGTGAGTGAGTCTTATAGAGCAAAAAATACGTTATATTGATGGTACCTAACACCGAGTAAATGGCAAAAATGTATAAATCAAAATCAAATAAGTATTGGAAGTGTAAAGAGAAAGAAGGTTATTTTTATCATATGTGGTGGTCTTGCAGTAAGGTTAAAGCTTACTGGGAAATGATATATAATGAATTGAAAACGATCTTTAAAATAATGTTTGTAAAGAAAACCAGGAGCTTTCCTTTTGGGAATTATAGGGACATAACTACCCAAACTGTATAGAAATTTATTCATGTATGCAAATGCTTTATTGAATATTTAGAAATAAACTGTAAACAGATAAGAAGGTTGGCAGGAATATTGTAATAACCTGCAGTTTTATAAGAGTATATATTTAAAGAAGATGATTGAATGAGCAAATAAAGTTAATTTGGATATGCAGAAAATATAAGAAACAAATTTAAGGAATTGCAGAAAGAAGGGGAAGTAAATTGAGTTTTGAAATGTTAAGTTGATTGTAAAATTATTGAAATTTATAAAATTGAAAATCATAAAAAATAAAAAAAGAATGAGGCACAACAGAGACTGCAGTTTCTTTTTGATGTATGGTTTGCATAAAACTGAAAATCATAAATAAAATTTATATAAAAAAGAGAAAGGCAGGGCAGTCCTGTCAGCATTCACCTGCACAGTGCTGGCTGCCCCCACCCACCTTACCCCTCTTCCTTCCGGTAAGCAGCCAGGAAACTAGCAGCTAAGGCTATCTATCAATATCTATATCTATATATCTATATCTAAGGCTATCTATATTTTTTTCCCCACCTTTCTCTCCAAGGAGTTCAAGATGGTATACATGGTTCTCCTCCCCCTCCTCATTTAATCCCCATAACAATCCTTTGAAATAGGTAAGGTTAGACTCATTAAACTCCTAGAATCGTAGAGTTGGAAGGAACCCAAAGGTCATCTAGTCCAACCCCCTGCAATGCAGGCATCTGAGCCAAATCATCACCACCACCATCATCATTTTTTATTTGTATGCCGCCTTTCCACAGTTAAAAAAAAAACAATGCTCAAGGCGGCTTACAGCATGACAAGAGTTACATAATCACAAAAGTCATAAACCACATTAAAAAAAAATACACAACCAAATGGGAAACAATTTCCATGTAAAATCTAAAACTAAGAATACAGCATTAATATCACATTTTTAAATGGCATAGGTAGAAAAATAACAGCATTTTAAAAATTATTTTTTAAAAGGAGCCCTCTCTGTCCAGCAGCAGCAGTGGCAGCAGTACTTTATAGAGCCCATCAGGAGGCCAGGTGTTGAGTGGCAGGACTGGGGCCCTCAGGCGCTGAGCAGGGGCGTCCTCCTGGGTGGTAGCCGCAGCAGCAGTTCTTATAGGCCTGTCAGGCCCCGCCCTAGGCCAGGTGTTGAGTGGCAGGTCTGGGGCCCTCAGACGGCTATCAAACCTCTGGTTAACCCAATACCCCTTAATCTGATCTTCTAAGTCGCTATCAGAATAATCAGACATACTGGGGTCTCTGATGAATCCAAAAAATCTCTCCTGGACTCACGTCCGTGTTTCCTGGTCCAGCGGGATCTCTTCTTCCTGCGCTGTGACCTATGAGATTCAGGACACAAGGAACTGTCAGAAAAACTAGAGGATGGAGACCTACCTCTGCGCGAAACCATCCGAGAACGGCGATGAGAAGAACGAGATTTTGCTATGCGCACCTCAGCCTGCTCCAAGCACTGCCTTAAACGGGCAATAGTTCTGTCCCTGTTGTCCCTTCCTTAGTGACCAAGAAGAGGAATATTTGTTATGTTGTAAACAAAATCTGCCCTTTTTTTCCTTATGGGGTATGCAAGAGCCCGTATAGAGTCTTTAAGTGGGTTCCCTATTGGTAGGAGAAAATAACAGAGGCCAACCAGAGAATATTGAGAAGTAAAGCAGCTAGTAAGCCTGATCTTTATAAAACTGTTGCAACAGGGTGCTCCCCTCACACACAGAAGGACGGAGGAGGACCCAGAACAAAGGTGTGCCTGCCCTTATATAGACATTTTAAATTCCCTGCCCTGGAGCTCAAGACCACCCCTTCATACATCATACATACATCACAAAAGGGGTGTAACCCAAGACCACCCCCCACAAACATCATGTCTACATCACAGAAATTTGAATGTTGTTGTTTATCCTGTCTGCCAGGTTATCTGATAATGCCTTATCTGATTGCCTTTCCTGGTAGTCTGGCCATTCCTTTGAAATGGTGATTACCCAATTCCTGAGACAATTCCCTCACGCCCTCCCTCCTTGCAGGGAAAACATTTGGTCAGTTTGGGAGTCAAAATGGTTTCAGGTCGGTCTTCCTGTGCTGCTCCAGACATGTGGTCCCCACAGACATGTACGTGCTTAGCTGGTACATCTATGAACATTTATTATATATATAAGACCTTACATTTTTATTACAGTTAGAAGAGGAATAATCAGGGGAGGAAGGGGGGAAGGACTCACCTGACATCTGGAGGAGAGAGCTGACCACTTGATGGTGGTCGCAAGGCTCCCAGATGCGGTCGGAGAGCCAACCAATGTTGCCTTCTTGCCTCCAGTAGAAACACTCTTTGTGGTGGTACGCTTCCTCCCTCAAGAGAGCGCCCTCTTCTTAATCTTTTTAGTGACCTGCACGGCTTGGCTAGGAGCGCCCCTTATGCGTGTGAGGTGGAGAAATGACCACATGTTGTTCGGTTCTGCTAGCAGGTGGCATGATAGTGCTAATATTGTTGTTACTGTTACTTGTACAATATTTTGTTGTTGTTTAGTTGTTTAGTCGTGTCCGACTCTTTGTGACTCCATGGACCAGAGCACGCCAGGCACTCCTGTCTTCCACTGCCTCCCGCAGTTTGGTCAAACTCATGTTGCTAGCTTCGAGAACACTGTCCAACCATCTCGTCCTCTGTTGTCCCCTTCTCCTTGTGCCCTCCATCTTTCCCAACATCAGGGTCTTTTCCAGGGAGTCTTCTCTTCTCATGAGGTGGCCAAAGTATTGGAGCCTCAGCTTCACGATCTGTCCTTCCAGTGAGCACTCAGGGCTGGTTTCCTTAAGAATGGATAGGTTTGATCTTCTTGCAGTCCATGGGACTCTCAAGAGTCTCCTCCAGCACCACAATTCAAAAGCATCAATTCTTCGGCGATCAGCCTTCTTTATGGTCCAGTTCTCACTACTAGTACAATATTAATATTATCTTAATAAGGAAAAGGACTGAAAAAATTAGGAAGTGATATAGCAGAGAATTAGAAGGAAGAGCCACAGAGCCACAGAATATAAGCCTGCGCTTAGGGAAAGCTGTGAATATAAAACAGAAACCGTTACCATTTGAATGTGTGCACATTCTTAGAAGCCAACGGAAACCTCCCAGGTGGGAGGGAAATTCTTTAAAGGGGCACACCACACCCAGGCCCGACAAGCGTAGTCTATGGCAGCAGCTAAAGATTCCATGCTGGAGCAGCACAGACGAGATGACTGTGAAACAATTCAGATATAAATTGTGCAGGTAGAACTGTAGAGTTGGAAGGGACCCCAAGGATCATCCAGTCCAACCCCCCGCAATGCAGAAATATTCCACTACACCACTATAAGGATCAAACATGCAACCGTGGCCCCATCAGCATCATGTTTTAACCAGCTGAGCTGACCAGGCGCTGAAGAAGAGAATGCATAAATGCAGACTCCCACATAAAGAGTACCGTAGATCACGTGTGAACTAACCATACATTGTAACCCCACATGTGCGCGCATGCCTATGACCTCATGACTAATTAATAGCTAATTAACAGTATCCTTCCCTTGTGTTACTTAAAACAGGGTTAGAATGGGCTCTGGGTCATCTAGCCCATCCCCCCATATACCGATACCAAAATAGATTAGCCCAGAGACCTCCGGCCTCCTTTAAATCTGAGGAGTGGACCAGAGGGAAGCCTGTATTGGCACCATCCGCTGCTCCTAGCTGCACCCACCACAGATTCACAGATTCAAAGGGCTGGGTTCTGGCGGGAACCCAGAGGCCTCCGTGACAACCCCAGGAAGGGAACAATGGCCACAGGAGCAGCATGGCTCCGAGAAGATGGCGGTACAGTGTGCAGGGCTGCAAACATCGCCCACTGCTGGGACACGATGAGCAGACATTAATGGTTCCTCGTCCTCCTGTGAAAAAGTGACAAGTGGGGTGCCACAGGGTTCTGTCCTGGGCCCGTTGTTGTTCAACATCTTTATAAATTACTTGGATGATGGAATTGAGGGGGTGCTCATCAAATTTGTTGATGACACCAAGCTGGGAGGGGTAGCTAATGCTGCAGAAAACAGATTCAGAATTCAAAATGACATTAACAGATTGGAGAACTGGACGAAAGCCAACAAAATGAATTGCAATAGGGACAAATGTAAGGTTCTGCACTTAGGAAGGAAGATCCAGATTCCCTAATATAGGATGAGGGACACTTGGCTTCCTAGCAGTACCTGTGAAAAGAATCTAAGGGTCTTGATGGACCACAAGCTTAACATGAGACAACAGTGTGATGCAGCAGCAAAAAAAAAGCTAACACTATTCTAGGCTGCATCAACAGAATCAAGGGAAGTAATAGTACCACTTCTTTCTGCCTTGGTCAGACCACACCTGGAATACTGTGTCTGGGCACCACAATTTACAAATGATGTTGACAAGCTGGAATGTGTGCAGAGGAAGACGACCAGGATGATCAAGGGTCAAACCAAGCCTTATGAGGAGTGGTTGAGGGAACTGGGTATGTTTAGTCTGCAAAAGGGGAGATATGATAGCCATCTTCAAATATCTCAAGGGCTATCACATGAAAGAGGGAACAAGCTTGTTTTCTCCTGCTCTGGAGGGTAGCACTTGAACCAATGGCTTTGAGTTACAAGAAAGGAGATTCCAACTAATAATAATAATAATATTTTTTTTATTTATACCCCACCATTCCCGGTTCAAAAACCAGTCTCAGGGCAGCTAACAACAAATTTAAAACACTTAATTGTAAAAGCAGCATAAAATACAGTATAAAAACATGAATAACAATAAAATTCAAAATTCAGAAATCAATTTCGGGGAAATAAGCATTAGATAATCACCAGGGCTAGCTGGCTGAATTGGTCCTACTGAATTGGGCCAGCGAGGAGGCCAGGGGAGAATTAGCTGTGGGGTCTCAGAGCGGGTAATCTTCATAAAAGGGGAAGGGAAGGGAAGAGAAGGGAAATAAAAGATCAGGCTGAATTCACATTGAAGGCCAGGTGGAATAGCTCTGTCCAACAGGCCCCGTAGAAGCAGGTTAAATTCTGAAGGGCCCTAGTCTCCTGGGACAGAGCATTCCACCAGGTTGGAGCCATCACTGAAAAGGCCCTGGCCGTGGTAGGGGATAGTCTGGCTTCCTTAGGGCCCAGGACCTCTAAACTATGGTTATTCATGGACCTTAAGGTCCTCTGCGGGGCAGACCAGGAGAGGCGGTCCCATAAATATGAGGACCCTAAACATCTGGAAGAACTTTTTGGCAGGAAGAGCTGTTTGACAGTGTAATGGACTCCCTTGGGACTCTCCTTCCTTGGAGGTTTTTAAGCAGATGCTGGATGGCCATCTGTCAGGGATGCTTTAGCTGAGATGTCTGTATTTCAGGGGGTTGGGCTAGATGACCCTGGGTACCTTCCAACTCTACAATCCTATGAAACATTATCTCTGTCCACAAGTGCAAAAATAGAAAGCGAGAGGAATGCTCCAGAGCTTCCTGCAGGCAAAACCTGCTTTCCGTCTCTGCAGCCTGTTCTTCTGCAAATGTTCCCTCCCTGCTTTGCTCTTTGGTATCCTGCATGCATTCCTCTGACATGCACAGTGCTTCCTATCCTCGCAGTGCCCATAAAATCCAGGGCCCATAAAAGCCAGGGTCTAATAATAAATGAGCACATTATGGTGTGAGCCAAGTGCTGGGAACGCAATGAAAAGCGACTCTTCTAACAACCGCCTGCCACGTAACCTGCCTGCATGTTCCACGCCTACTGATCCCAGGTACCTGCCTGAAGTTATTCTTAACAAATCAAGCTTGT
Source organism: Podarcis siculus (assembly GCA_034642415.1). Classification (NCBI taxonomy): domain Eukaryota; kingdom Metazoa; phylum Chordata; class Lepidosauria; order Squamata; family Lacertidae; genus Podarcis; species Podarcis siculus. The sequence goes on from JAXCMG010000169.1 coordinate 975,889, forward strand.
CTCCTGGAGCTATATTAGGGATGCAACATAGGTTGCCTAATGTACAAGTGAAATGTTACTCTGTCCCTATTGTTTGCAGGTGCCGTAAATGCCATACCTTCTCTCTTTGCTTTTATTATTTCCCAACCTTTCTTCTGTCCCCTAATCATAAACCTCTCCCGGCTTTTAGAAAATGCCATTCTGCCTTTCAAGCCAGTACAATAGGTCACATCAGGTAGAGCTGAACCAGCAAAGGGATCATTATAGCAAAAGTTATAATGTGACTCAACGCCACCCAAGGATTCTTATACATTTTTATTTTTATTTGTTTTTTTTAAAAAAATGTCAACTTGATGAGCTCAACCTGGGAGAGCGTTTAACCCTCTTCAAATCATTTCTGGTATTGTCGAAGCGCATAAGGAAAGGAATCCCCATGGGGAGACTTTGAAATTTGTCAACAAGCAGACCCATATCAGTATTTCAGTTTATACCTTTTGCATCCCTTCCTGCGTTCCCTTGTCAACCAAGGTAAGGAGGGGGGTTCAAAATAGGCTCAAGCAGTGATCTGTCAGGGTGCTAGTATCCTGGCAATGGTCATGCCACAATTTTCAGAGCCCCAACCCAGGGAAAACCCCACTCTGTTTTTAAGGAAGAAGCTACCTACACCCATCCCTAAATTATGCATATTTATGAGAGCTAAAGTTGGAAGCCCCCCAAAGAAGCCAAAGTTGTACGTAAACGTTCTTTTTACCCTATGATGATGCCAGAAATTATCATTGCAGATCATGTAAGTATTTCTTCTCGCGAAGGCAAGTGCAACCCACCATCATTCCTGTATCCACAGAAAGAGAAGGTCGCTTTATCAGCAGCCCAAGAGTTTAGAAGACCTCTATCTTGATCCCAAGGGACACGGGTGGCGCTGTGGGTAAAACCTCAGCGCCTAGGACTTGCCGATCACATGGTTGGCGGTTCGAATCCCCGCGGTGGGGTGAGCTCCCGTCGTTTGGTCCCAGCTCCTGCCCACCTAGCAGTTCGAAAGCACCCTTAAAAGTGCAAGTAGATAAATAGGTACCGCTTTATAGCCGGAAGGTAAACGGCATTTCTGTGTGCTGCGCTGGTTCTGGCTCACCAGAGCAGCTTCATCACTCTGGCCACGTGACCCGGAAGTGTCTTCGGACGGCGCCGGCTCCCGGCCTCTAGAGTGAGATGAGTGCACAACCCTAGAGTCTGTCAAGACTGGCCCATACGGGCAGGGGTACCTTTACCTTTACCTTATCTTGATCCCAACTACCCCTTGCCTTTTAATTCCTCCCATAACCAAGTGTCCCCCCCTTTTCTTTCTTATTCCAATTTCCTTCTTTTTTCGGCTTCCTTTCTCTTGAATATTCTAAAATGCACCTCATTTCCCTGAAACAGTATCTGGGCCAGCAAGCAATTCTGATACAGGAGCTATATTTATCCATTGTAACAGATTCATAGTACTTAACATTCTAGTGGCTTTTATTTTTCTGTCTCTCCTGGGTACTACGCACACCCAGTGAGATAATGATAAGACTAAGTCAATCCCATGCTTCAGGGTGTAAGACGATTGCCAGCTGGAATCATAGAACAGAAAACAAATCCCAATTTTCTTGTAAAAGCATTAGAGATTTGTTCAGGTATATTAGTGTGGATCATGAATTTATCAGCCGCACAGGCATAAGCGCAAAGCAGGTTAATCAATATGTTCCATAGCAACCTTCTGGGTAAAAATTCAAGGAGACTGCTGTGACCTACAGAACTCTTAATAACCTAACATCCCCAGAAATCTGTTCAAAGGAATCAGCTTTAGCCACTGCAAACAGTAAAGCAGGTGAATGACATCCTATGTTATCCATTGCAGATACGTCCCCAAAAATTGTTGTAAGTTGCTTAGAATAGCTGTGCTATGGAATTGCACTCTGATTTGTTTATTTCTTAAAGGGGATAGAGTTAAGGAGGAAGATCTATATAGGTTAAAATTAAAACACAAAAGGGGGGAAATTGGTTCTACTGTTTAGAAAGTCCTATTTGGAGCTGTTTGTTTCAGGATCAGGACGCAACTAAATGCATAGACTGATGGCGCTGTGGGTTAAAACACAGAACCTAGGACTTGCCGATCAGAAGGTCGGCAGTTCGAATCCCCATGACGGGGTGAGCTCCTGTTGCTCGGTCCCTGCTCCTGCCAACCTAGCAGTTCGAAAGCACGTCAAAGTTCAAGTAGATTAATAGGTACTGCTCTGGCGGGAAGGTAAACGGCGTTTCCGTGTGCTGCTCTGGTTCGCCAGAAGCGGCTTAGTCATGCTGGCCACATGACCTGGAAGCTGTATGCCAGCTCCCTCAGCCAATAAAGAGAGATGAGCGCCACAACCCCAGAGTCGGCCATGACTGGACCTAATGGTCAGGGGTCCCTTTACCTTAAAGAGCACTATGTGTAAGTAAACATCAGATCTGGCTATCAAAGGACAAGGCTGAAACCATTTAACTGAAACGGGACAAAGTGAAGACGTACCTTAGAAAAACAGCTTCACATCTGTATTTTTAACCTTCTGTTGGAAGCCTGGTGGGGTAGAAAAAATTATTATTATTATTATTATTATTATTATTATTATTATTATTATTATTATGGGTAATCCTGAATTCAACCTGAATTCATACCCTTTAAACCTGGTAGTCAATGAAACAACTGGTTTCTTCAGTTTGATTCCACAGATCTATAATTATTTCTCTGCATTGACTCAGTATTGGCAAATTCCAACTAGCCATGTATCAGACTTAGGCATAACTGTTACGCCGTTGAGCAAAACAACACAGAACTGCTTTGGAACTACTGAGATACCATCTTGATGCTTAAATAAAGATATTTATTTATTTACTGAGATACCATATGATGCTTAAATAAAGATGCTTAAATAAAGATATTTGATGACACAAGCCTAAAAGGTTTGCCTGGAAATACTCCTCGATTTGAAGCTAAGACCCTAAGATTTAATTTGTAAATTCAAGTTTCTGGTGATCCATGTTGCATGGTACAACATCCATTTTGAAATCAATCAGTCCATTTTGGGGGGTGGGTGCAAGTAGTCAGTCTTGCCCAGGGCACAAAATAGCCTGACACTGGCACTGCCAATAAATTTTCTATCCCAATTCAATGCATTGTTATTTAGCACTTTAACTCCAAATCTTTTAAACTGCCCTCACATGTATACATTTCTATTTTTATCTGAATACATCCTGGTAGTTCATGGCAAGTCAAAGTTTTTCTAGTGTTAAATATGTAACTATACACAGAAAAACAAGATGTAAAAATAAATAAATCAAGAAGTGGAATGCCCAGTTTTAGAAATGCCAATGGCATATTTAAATTTCAGGTTCAGAATACAGTGGTACCTTGGGTTACATACGCTTCAGGTTACATAAGCTTCAGGTTACAGACTCTGCTAACCCAGAAATATTACCTCAGGATAATAATAATAATAATAATAATAATAATAATAATAATAATAATAATTTATTATTTATACCCCGCCCATCTGGCTGGAAGCCAAAAAAATATTAAAATACTGTAATACATCAAACATTAAAAGCTTCCCTAAACAGGGCTGCCTTCAGATGTCTTCTAAAAGTCTGGTAGTTGTTGTTCTCGTTGATATATGGTGGGAGGGCGTTCCACAGGGAGGGCGCCACTACCAAGAAGGCCCTCTGCCTGGTTCCCTGTAACTTGGCTTCTCGCAGTGAGGGAACCGCCAGAAGGCCCTCGGTGCTGGACCTCAGTGTCCGGGTAGAATGATGGGGGTGGAGATGCTCCTTCAGATATACTGGACCAAGGCCATTTAGGGCTTTAAAGGTCAGCACCAACACTTTGAATTGTGATCGGAAACGTACTGGGAGCCAATGTAGGTCTTTCAAGACCGGTTAAGAACTTTGCTTCAGGATGGGAACAGAAATTGTGCGGTGGCGGCGTGGCAGCAGCGGGAGGCCCCATTAGCTAAAGTGGTGTTTCAGGTTAAGAACAGTTTCAGGTTAAGAGCAGACCTCCAGAATGAATTAAGTTCTTAACCCGAGGTACCACTGTATAAGCGTAAACATGATAGAGCCCTGCATTCTTCTTGAACTTGGATTTTGTTCAGATCCAATGAAGAACTCCTTCTTCCTCCTCCAACCCCCCTCCCCCCAAATTTATTCCAGCTCTGAGGGAGGAGTGAGGTCCTGGTCTGCAGCTTTTGCTGTCCCTCTTATCCATGGCACATGCAACACTGAGTAGGAAAGTAATATACCCAAGGACAGGTTGGAGAAATTCTATTTTCCATGGTTCTTGCACATTTTGCTCTAGACTGATTCATGTGTCAGGAGGCGAGGAGGACAGATCAAGTTTGAGCAGTGGTGTGGAACTTTTTTCAGTCTGGGGGATGCATTCAGCAACCTTCTAGGGGCTGTGGGGTTGCAGAGGTAAAAGTAAGCAAAGCAATGAATGCAAAAAATACAGTAGGCATGTTTCCATATATACATACATGCTCACACACCTCTCTCCATCTTCCATCCAACAGGCATTATCAGAGGTTCGGTCCAGCGAGGCAAGAAGGGTGTGTGGCCTGGGGAAATTGGAGATGTCTGATGAGAGTCTTCGGGGCCAGAGAGAGAGAGTTCTGGAGGGTGACATTTGATTCCTGGAACTGAGGTTCTCCATTCCTACTCCATTGGGTCAAAATTCCCTTGGTGAACAAAATGACCCCTTCTGTTAAGTTGTGGGTGAACATATCAGACGACACAGCGATTCTTCAAACAGCTCTTGTTTATTCACAGGCCAGGACAGAACTGAACTGAAGGGTTCAGTCAGCCTGCTTATATAGAGCTCCAGTACAATGTAACTGTAACAATTTTTTAAAGTATCCAATCATTTATTTAATGTGATACATTTTGCTTCAATTTGAAATGGAAGAAAATATAGTTTTCTTGTGCTCACAATTAAGAGCTTGGTCCATTTTTTAAATTGTTAGCCATTTGGCAACTTTTTATCTTCCATCACAATTCATGAGAGAATCAAGCATGTAATTTCTGAGCTTGTACCCATTTAAATGTTTGAGACTGAGAAGCACCTAACATTGATTGGAACGTCTCCTATAGTTCTATCCAAATAAGTCTTTAACTTAGAGATAGGCATGTATAAAGAACTTCTAATCTTTCAGTCCTCATGCCGTCGTTCCAATCTGTTTCAACAGCCGGTGCAAAGGTGTCAAGTGTGTGTCAGTTTTCATACAACCATCTTACTACTTAGCCTTAGTCAACAACTGATAAAGTTGGGAGAATGAGAGACTTTCCCCAGTTGACAGTTTTCTTGGCTAAGATGACGCAGGATGGCAGGCACAGATGGAAAAGTTCAGCTCAGAAATGTTATCAAAAGGACAGCAGGAGTCATTTGATTTGCCGTGTCCAGAGGATATAAATGTCTTCAAACCGTACTATAGAGGGCATGAGAGATTGGTTTCCTTTATTTTAATGCTGTGACTCTAGAATATGTTGTCAAAAACAAAAATCAAATGAAGAATGGGAGTGCAGTGAAAAAAGCAATTTGAGAGGCAGCAATCCCCTCTGTAACAGTCAGTGAGGACAGCAACAGAGTCAAAGAGAATCAAATTGTTTGCGTTTATACTTCTTTTGCTAAAATGCACGTCTTAAGCATGAGTGTGCAATAATCCCTGGGTGTGAGAGATACATTATTCAGTATACTGTGGAATCCCCATCAATGGAACCTGGATGGGGGGGGGGGGGCGACGACGTCAACTTCTGCCATTACTGAAACAGTGTGCTACATAAAGGTGGTACCAACAGAACACTTATATGGAAAAAGCTACCCAGGAACACCACTAAGGCACAGATGAATGAACATTCATATTACAATATTTCTATACCACCTATCGATTGAAAACATGTCTAAAGGAGCTACCAGATTTCAAAAAAAAAAAAAAAAATGACAGTAAATTGACTATAGTGAGAAGAAGCAGAAACTGAGCATGATTTGTCAAGGGGAAGCAAATACTAATATAAACACCCCCCTCTTTTGAATAAAATACTGCAAAGCCAGAAGATCTAATCATCTAGGCAATGGGATTTCATAAATGGGATCCTACTCTTGAAGAAGCTCTGACTTGAGTATACAGGGACTAAAACATTGGGGGAACATGTAAGGTGCCACCCCAAAGATCTTAATCTCCAAGTCCACCCCATCATCCAGCCCGGACACTGAGGTCCAGTGCCGTGGGCCTTCTGGTGGTTCCCTCGCTGCAAGAAGTGAGGTTAGAGGGAACCAGGCAGAGGGCCTTCTTGGTAGTGGCGCCTGCCCAGTGGAACGCCCTCCCAGCAGATGTCGGCAATAAACAACTATTTTACTTTTAAAAGACAACTGAAGGTGGCCCTGTTTAGGGAAGTTTTTAATGTCTGATGCTGTATTGTTTTTAATATTTGTTTGGAAGACGCCCAGAGTGGGTGGGGAAACCCAGCCAGATGGGCGGGGTATAAATAATAAATTATTATTATTAATGTGTGGGTAGACATCTGGGAGACAGGAGTCTTTAATGGGGCAGAGCCCAAAATTTCACTCTTCATGAAGGAGAAAGAGTGAACCATGCAAAAAAATCTGGCAATTTGGAGTGCTCTTGCTCATTATCCTAGCCAGCCATGCCCACTTCCAGTCTACTCCATTTGATTCCCATTCCCGGTTTCCCAATCCCTCCCCCCATCTTGTTACCTTTTTTTAAGCCACTGAACATGCTCACTCCTCATTGGCCTGTTTGGGGAACCTCTTGCTCTTCCTGTTTCCCACAACTTGTTGAACATCTAAAGGGACCCTAAGAACCCCAGAAAATCCATCAGGCAAGTGAAGACTTGTCTACAATAACAACGCCTACTCTCATTTTGATTAGTTTTCAGAAGTCCCATTATAGGTAATGGGAAATAACACAGGTGATAAATGGGATTGTAACAAGACAGCAATTGGATACCAAAGAGTGTTCATTAGATAACTGTCTTTTTTATTACCCTCTACAAAATTGGCATTCTCTGAAATTGTACAATTTATTAAGTCATTCTTTTTTTGTTATCGATCTACTTATTGGGGTTATTGCAAATTTGTGTGTGACAGGGCTAGGTTGAAGAGAAGTCTGGTGACAATGAATGGTGGCATGAACAATGTTAAAACATTTAGAAAATGATCTTCCTCTGCCAATTGATAAATTAGATTGCCCTTAATAGGAAATCACAATGGCCCATTAGACAAATAGTGGGAAAAATTTAAAATGCTGTATATCACCAATATTGTGTTAATCTTGGATCATCTTTGAACAGATGTGTTGGCTTGTTATGAAATAAAGGGCCATTGAGAAAATTAAATGTTTTACACAAATGATAAAATGTCCCAAATGATTAACTGAGGGTTTTTATTCTCTTTGAATTATGTGGCTTAATGCCCCAGCGAGTTAAATGTAGTTGAGGTAATTGTTCTACCTGCATCACCAATTGATTCTTCAAAGATGCAGGAGTTCCCATGAACACAGTTGGTCAAAAGTGAAGCAAAAATATCCATATTTCAACACCATATTCCTAATCCTCCAAATCACAATCTGAGAATTGGGAATGAGCTGTGAGGTCTACCACCCTCCTCTCTTTTCACCTTCCATATTCCCTGCTCTTGTTCATGTTAATAGAATATTTTCTGGTGTTGTCAAACCACCATTGGCCATAACATCAAAACTAAAAATCTATGGTTAGAGCAATCCCTCCAAACCACGGTTGCAAACTATAGTTTAGTTTGGAGACATTGCTCAAGCAATGCATGAGCTGGTTTGTCACAATAAAATTACATTTGTGCATATCCATTTATTTCACAAGTCTTTGAAAACTATGGCAAAAAATTGATTGATCTCCATTAGTCTGGTTAACTATATTTGCACACACTCACCTTGATATCTGAATATATGGAAGGAAACAAAGTACAAAGGTCTCCTTTTCTTTTTGCTGATGGACAAATTATAAGACTCACCTTTGCCTGCTTTTTCTTTCTTGCTCCCTTTTCAATATTATTTACTTTAAAGGATGCTTATACCAGCTACTTTTATGCAGTGGTAGGTAGGCAACACTGATATAAGCTAACTAAAATCAAGGGCAGAACAAAGAAAAGTCTGCCCAACAACAGAATGTCATGTAACTGTCATTAAAGATGTTTCCTCTATTTAGAAATAATCTTTTAGTTGACAAAGTTGTTCTTCCTGCACCTCAGAAAGCGTGTTCTCCTTCCTGGAGAGCATGTGTTGCGATGGGGTCTGGCACGCCACCCCCTTGTTGCTGGGCGGGATTGTTTGGATAGCCATTAGCAAGGATTGGGTAGTTTCCTGTTACTAGGGTAATTTTGATGTTGCCAATTAAGGGGAAGGGCTAAAAGGTTTTAAATGTAAGATACGCAGCACTGACTGTTCTCTTTGCTGCGTGCATTGGAACACCTGCCCACCCTCCCTAGGTATTGGTCTTTGTGTTGACCTTGCTATGCCTGTTATGGGGTTGTCTGCTTTTGGGGCAGGGGCCCGGTAGGAATTTTGTCCAGTTGGCTGATTGGCTGATGCCATCTGGTTTTTGCCTACTGCATAGCAAATCGTCACAACTTGTAAGGTTGCGGTTAGGCATTGGTTAAAAAATTGGTTGGTGGAGGGGTATGGATTGGCGGCGCCTGCCCCTCCAATGCTGCTTCTGCAAGGGAATTCCGTTAAAGGAATCTAGAGGCTTGCCATCCTTTCATCCAAATCCCTGGTTGGGGCTTGGGCCGTGCAAGCCCCCAGGAGCACGTGGGGGGAGGTGAGGGTCTGGTGCCCGGCTCCATGCTCTCCCCAATATTGCTTTCCCCGACTGGCTTTCACTGGAATCCGGAAGTCAGTCCTGTCCCGATGGTGGTGACAGATAGTCGGAACCAATGCCTAAGCAACCACTCACTTTTATGTATTTCAATAAAGTTGTGGCCAAAATTATGCCCAAAACCTTAAACAAAAATTATGTGTGAATTGTGATTTATTTGGGGGTGGCTTGTGGGACCTCGACATGCAACTATTATACCAAGAACACACTCTAGGACAATCTTTCCCATCCTTGGATCGCTAGATGTTGAATGACAATTCCCATCATCCCTAACCACTAGCCATGCTGACATGGTATGGTTGTAGTCCAACATCTGGGAACTTAATATTGCTCCTCTTTAGCATGGCTTTCCCCCTTGTTGTAGATTGCGTAGATGTTTATTTTAGATATACAGTGGTACCTCGAGTTACAGACGCTTCAGGTTACAGACTCCGCTAACCCAGAAATAGTACCTCAGGTTAAGAACTTTGCTTCAGGATGAGAACAGAAATCGCGCGGCAGCAGCAGGAGACCCCATTAGCTATAGTGGTACCTCAGGTTAAGAACAATTTCAGGTTAAGAACGGACCTCCAGAACGAATTAAGTTCTTAACCCGAGGTACCACTGTAGCTGATTTCATAGCTCATTTTGTGATTTTCTTCTACCTTTGTATTTATCTAGTTGCATGTGTATTGTGTTTTCCCAGATATAAGGTGTACTGAAGACATTGCTGGGAAACAACCGTCTGATTCAAACAACAACAACAGATTTGAGAGGACAAACATGGGGATAAATATTGATAAATACAAGGATAATATAACTTCCACACTGCAATTTTCAATCAGTTCACAAACAATTGTTTTGTCCTGAACAACCCTTCAGATAAGGTTTCTACATCCTACCAGGTTGGGCAAAATGTCCTGTCAACAACCCAGGGTTATGTGATTGTTGCCATTTGCTGAATTGAAGGAGTGTGAGATGAACACTAGGCTGATGGTCAACATTCTTACCTCTGATATTGCCAGTTGCCTCTTTGGAGGGTGGGAAATCAAAGGATCACATATCCCCACACTGTCCCACAACAGAAAATATTAGAAATATATAGTACTAGTCTAAATCTTTCTCTGTGCAAACAAATAACTGCTGTGTCTATTAAAACCTGAATTTCAGTCCCAGAAATTTAGACCACATATAAGAAACCCCCAGGTTACCCAGATACTCAATTAAACTGGGACAAATTTGAAGTATTTGTGGGTAACTTAACTTCAGTGGTTCAATAATAATAAAAAGAACCCTAACCTTTAAAATATCCCTTTTAAGTCATTTTCAAAACTTCCCTTTTCTTCCCCTTTAGCACAGAAAAGACCACGCAGTTTGGTAATTTTTTTTAAAAAGGTTTTTACTTACAAACCTTTCAAAGGTCAGATACAGGTGCTTTTTCGTACAGCAGTCTGAAAACACAGGCAGCAAAACTTAGGTTAGAAAAACGTAGACTGCAATTTTGTGTACACTTATCTGGAATTAAGACTGTAGAGAGATATCCAGTTTCCTGGAAGTAAGCCCTATTGAATTCAATGGGACTTAAGCAAACATGAATAGGATTGCACCAAAGGGGACGTACTTCAGAATAAACTTGCATAAGATTGCTCTACTTGCTTGTGTTAAGCTGTGGGTGAACATATCAGACAACACAGCAATTCTTCAAACAGCTCTTGTTTATTCACAGGCCAGAACAGAACAGAACTGAACTGAAGGGTTCAGCCAGCCTGCTTATATAGAGCTCCACTAGAATGCAACAGCAACCATTTTCTGTAACTATCCAATCACTGAACGTCGCTTTCAATCCCTTATTTGCATATGTGGACCTGAGTGAAAACTATCTACAGTATCTCCCTGCTGGCCCAGGGTGAGAACTTCAGTACATAACAGCTTGGATCATTTCTAATGGAAATAAAAGGAAGGGAATTGACTTAAAACTGAAAAAGACATTGGATAATATATTTGGAAATTATTCAAGCTATTCTAAAATAAAAAAAAATACTCTACATTAATACAGTCTGGTGTTGTTTATGAAGTGATACTCTGTGTTACTCATTGATTTCGCTGAGCAGATTGTACTCTTAGTGTCAAAGCTCTCTAGCTTTCTAGCCCTTGGGGAATGGTCCAGACTCTTTCTCCTCCTCCCCTGCCTCAAACCTTCACAATCCTCTTTCCCTCCTCTGTCCCACTACGGAGCCAAAATCAATAAGCATTTATTTTAGCACACACTGAAATGCATGACATAAAAGAAAACATTTTTTTAATCTCCCACAGTCTGCTATTTTCAAAGCAAGGGTATGTTTTTATATTTCATTCCTTTGTCACCACAGTTAAGGTTCATAAACTTGTTTCATCAGTTCCAAGAGGCTCTCTCTTGGTTTCAGCTATATTTTCAATCACATTTTCGATCAATATGGCAGTGCATTTTTTTTTAGCAGCTAATGAAAGCTTTGTGTATGATTTACTGTTTGTTTGTTTTTTTCCTTGTCGTTTCTTAGCCAGCTTTTATTCCACCCATCTGGTCAATTGTGTTGACCATAATGAATTAAATAAAATAGTATGGAGAGCTGGGAAGCTCAGATATTTAAAACAAACTCTGAGAATGACTCCGACATAATATGGGCCCTATCCCATAAAAATTTAAGAGATATTTTCCTTTGTTCAGCTTCTGAACAAAGAATAGTCTTCCCTAACCTGATTCCCTCCTCTGGGAACCACACCTCTGATCAGTCAGCATAGACAATGGTCAGGAATGATGAGGATGGAGTCCCAAACATCTGGAAGTTCACAAAATATCTGGAAGCTTGGAGGGAGTCCCAAACATCTGGTGGGGGAAGGCTCACAAACAGCATGGGATCAATAAATGCCATGTTGCTTTTCCATATCCTTCAACATTTCTCCGATGAAAATGGGGACATCCTAAAGAAAAGTGATGCCATCCCATTCAGTATATGACACCCCCCCCCAATCTGATGCAATCAGCCAGGTATAAAATAATGATTATGGACAGTATTGAAAAAGTTAACTATTTTCACAATAACTAGGTGGACATGTGCAATGTCTACCTCACACACATTGTTGGTTTCAAACAAACACGAAATCAGATCTGGCGAATATTCTGTGCAGCCGTAATTAAGCTGTCAGCAGTACAACTTGATGTTGTTAGTTGTGAAATAAAGGAAGGCATTGCCAGATATTCTTTATCAGTCAGTTTAAATGATGAGAGAAGGGGCATGATGCTAAAGAACTCTGTCAAGTAAGCATGAATAAATATTGTCATCCACTCAGAAGCATTCCACAAATGTGGGATGTTGTATTAATGAAGGTTAATGGGGAGCACAGAGGGAAAAGGCCTTGTTTGTCATTCACTAGATGTACTTATAGTGCATTTGAGGGGGGGAAAGACAGAACATCTGAACATTTTATTCAGGAGGAAAGGGTCATGCAAATCAGGACAAAGGTTGCAAACAAAGGAGGCTTTGAGTTGTTAAATTATTGGATGTGTTTCTTGTTTTGTTGTGGGTTTTTCAAAGCGCTACTTAATGGAACTAATTTAGTGAGGGGATTCAATGAGAGATCAGCAAATAAAGTGAGTTTCTGAGATGCTGTGCTTTCTGGGTTCTGAATGCATTTTCCACACTTTCAACAGAAATGCTCTTCAATCATTACTGCCATGAAAAAGCAACAAAAGTAGAAAAGAGCTGTGGAGTGAGGGCTGCCTTTAGCCCCTCTTCAGTCATTGCAGAGCTCATGCAAACTCTTGCCATGACCCTATAGCTCAGCAATGACCAAGACACCACGTCAGAGGCTGCAGAATCAGACCAGGTTCCTGACTCTGAGCCAGGTGACCAGGAGACCACTAAATACCTAGGCTGGTGAGGAGGAGTTCTCTAGACTAAAACCCACCTCACAAGAGCTCATATAGCCAGAGCTGTGACCAACACTAGCACTTTTGCCTGAGCTCAAAGAACTGAGTGCCTCCTAACTTACCCCAAAGGGACCACCCCAGGCAGGAGGCCAGGGAATGTAGAAGTCCTCATGCAGGCTAGAGTTTTGGTCGTTTATGAACTGCAGTTCTCCAAAAAGGAGTGACCCCTAGGAGATGTGGGCTGAAGGCAGAGATTCAGAATGCCTCAGTCTGCTGCTAGCCTTTGTTGGAACACGTTGCTCACCCTGTGGTGGTGATTTGCTTGGTCATACCTTATAGGCTCCTCTACAAGACCTGAACAAGGCAGCATCTCCATGTTCTAGTGTAACTTCTGCAGTGGAGAGCCTTTTCTGCTCATGCAGGTTTCCTGTGAAATTAAGAACATCCCAATTGTCCTAAAATAGTCTTGCCAAAGGGACGCGGGTGGCGCTGTGGGTAAAACCTCAGCGCCTAGGACTTGCCGATCGCATGGTCGGCGGTTCGAATCCCCGCGGCGGGGTGCGCTCCCGTCGTTCGGTCCCAGCGCCTGCCAACCTAGCAGTTCGAAAGCACCTCCGGGTGCAAGTAGATAAATAGGGACCGCTTACCAGTGGGAAGGTAAACGGCGTTCTGTGTGTGCTGCGCTGGCTCGCCAGATGCAGCTTGTCACGCTGGCCACGTGACCCGGAAGTGTCTGCGGACAGCGCTGGCTCCCGGCCTATAGAGTGAGATGAGCGCACAACCCTAGAGTCTGGCAAGACTGGCCCGAACGGGCAGGGGTACCTTTACCTTTACTAGTCTTGCCAAGCAAATTAGGACAATTTAGTCACTACATATCGAGATGGGCTGCTATTGTTGTCTTGCTTGGGGGAAAACACTAAAAGTAGAGAGAAGTCAAATTTAACTTTGTGGCACAGCTGTGGCTTCCCTGTGGCAAGCTCACACATAGGGGTCAGAGAATTTCAACAAAAATGGAAAAAGAAGCATAAATTGTTTCAGTTCACATTGTTCATAGAATAATAGAATTGTAAAGTTGGAAGTCATCTAGTCCAACCCACTGTATTGCAGGAATGCTTAAAAATCTCCAATCAAGAAGACTCCACCACTTTGAGCCAGTGTGGTGTAGTGGTTAAGAGCAGTGGGCTAGTAATCTGGTGAACCGGGTTCACGTCCCTGCTCCTCCACATGCAGCTGCTGGGTGACCTTGGGCTAGTTTTTGTGGTGGGGGAGGAAGGGAAAGAAGATTGTTAGCCACTTTGAGACTCCTTAGGGATATCAAATCAAAACTCCTCCTCCTCTTCTTGTTCTTCTTTTTCTTTCCAAGGGAGATCACTCCCCTGTCAAATAGCTCTTTCTGGCAGAAAATTATTCCTGATGTTTAGTTGGAATCTCCTTTCTTGTAAGAATGCCACAGATTCAGTTCCCACCTTCTGGATAAGGTGAAAGCAAGCTTGCTCCATCTTCCATGCAACAGCCATTTAAATACAGTGGTACCTTGGGTTACAGATGCTTCAGGTAACAGACTCCGCTAACCCAGAAATCGCATACCAGTGGCGTGGCAGCAACGGGAGGCCCCATTAGCTAAAGTAGTACCTCAGGTTAAGAACAGTTTCAGGTTAAGAACGGACCTCTAGAATGAATTAAGTTCTTAACCCGAGGTACCACTGTATTTGAATATTAAACGTTTGAATATTAAATATGGGGGCGATATAATAGCCATATGTCTCCTCTATGTCTAGTCAGGAATGAACCAGAAACTTATATTAAATAGTGAATAGCAAGATGAATAACAACTTATTTGACAGAAAGCAAACTACTGCCAAATGGAAACAGTGCTGAACAGAAACTGCTGCCATCTTGCAGCCCTAATCTTAGCATCATTTGGACTCACATGAGAGGTGTGAATGGGCATTACAGTAGGGCAATTGTTGGAACATGTGAGAAATTTTGCCATGCTCGTACCTCACTTCCATGATGGTAAGATTCCAAAAATAGCAGAATGAGTGGATTGATCTCATAAAAGAAGCAACCCGTGAGAACATATGGAAGCGATGTGTTCATACTTGTGTCCTCTGCTGTAATCAGCAATACAGAAAATATGTGTGCACAGACAAAAGGAGAATTTGGGACTCCCTTTGACTTCATTCCAGATTGCATGTTTCGTTTCAAATGTAAGACTTAGCCTAAGTTTGGAAAATCTAAAATCTGGGGTGTCTTCCTATGGATCGGGAAATCAACAAATGTCTTTTTTTTTTAACATTTTGTCAGACTTAGTTTACATTTGCAGACCCAGTAGGTATGAAGCCTGCTAAAATTCAGCCAAATAGGTGACAGTGTTGTTTTTTTCTTCAAGAAGCCTTCTGAGTCTGAGAGGTGGTTGTATTGTTGTTTTTTAAGGGGCTCCTATAACTTTTTTTTAAAAAAAGAATCTTGGCAGAATCAGCCCTTCATGATTCAGAATAATGTCAGTTTTCCAAAACAGCCATTTTGTCTAATTGCACAGAAACATGAAGCTGTGGAAATGCTGAACGGCTCAGAGGTGCTAAGTGACAAATATTTGCTGTAATAGTGCACATAAAAATCTGTTGCTGTCATTTAGCTGTGCTTTACCATATGGCCCCAGGAAGGCACAAATCATTCTGTGCACTCAAGGCCCATTCCAATGTCTCCCAAAGTGAACGGGCCTCTTTCCATCTATTTCTGCATGATCTGAGTCATGCCCTTTTGTTAAATTCCCTTTTATATTTAAATTGGAAACTCTATCAGCACTTATTGAAGTGAAGCCGATGCCAGATATTAGCCAAGCTTTTCATTTTCATAATGGAAAACCATTGTCTTAGGTCTGTTTCAAAGACCTGTTAACACACCAGTGTCGAAAATGTCTGTCTGTAGCACCTGCAGATAATTACTGTACATCAGTAAATTAAAGAGCAGCCCCTGATGATATTGATTAGATAGTGATTACGCTTTAATCTACAGCTCCTCAGTGCAGTAAAAACTGTTCAAAGGATTATTCTTTGCTGAGGCTCTGACAGTAACATAAAAGGAACAATTTAAAAAATCTATCCTTTGAACGTTTCTCCCCACCACCACCACCCGAAGAATAGTACTGCACATTCCACTTTTTTATTATTGATGTGATGTGCTATAGTGGAGGGAGATAATAAACTTTATTAACTGTATAGCAAAGTCGTGAAGTTCAAGATCAATACAGCGGAACTTCTTATCAGGTAAGAATATGAAAATCTTATTTTCCTTTGCACTTAAAGGAATGGCATCAATAAATTACATGTAGCACATGATTGTTTGTGTTGAAAATAGTTCAGCAGTAAAAATGACCTGTTCTCCTTAGTGAGATTAGATTCCAGCTTTTGCTTTTTCCGTCGCTAATGTGGCTTTCTCCCATTTCAATGACTTTTAAGCTGTTGCAAAGGTGAGCTATTCCATTATCGAAAGTACTTACACTTGATCGTAAAGCAATTGCATTCTTTCAATCTAACATCTTGCATCTTCAATCTAAAGCTCTGGTAACCTTCTTGCTGATCTCTAATGTTTTGTGCGTGGTGCCATTTTTGCTAGGATTATAAGGTCTATTAGATTGAGTGACATATACAAGCATGAACCACATGGGCAGAAACTGACTTTGGGTAGCGGTGTCACTGCTGCTTCCAGCTGCTATATTTATGCTTGTCAAAACATTGCCTATTTTATCAATAGTGAGAAGCGTGCACCTCATATTTACTGACTGTGTCTTCTCCTTTCCTGTCCTTGATCAAAGCACGAATTGTTAGAAAAGTGTAAATGTATTGTGGAGCCTTAACTATGTGCTACAGGTCCATCGCACCTACTACCCATAAAATTTCGTAAAAATTGCATAATGAGACATCATTGCGCCTACCTCTGCTCAAATTTCATTGACTGTCTTTTTCAGAGAAGTAGGGAAATGTGAGCGTGACAATAATTTATTTGACCAAATGAGGAGATGGGGGTGTAGGACAAAGTTTGCTTACAACCACACATTCCTTTTAACACGTGCTAAGGTTTTATATTGGCTCGAATTAAGCATTGGTCTGCCTTCCCTGACCTGGTGTCATACAGATTTGGCAAAGCTGACAGCAGTGTTAACAGATCAAAATGATGGACTTTTTATAGAAGAATGGACTATTTGAGTGGGGGGACATCCAATCAAAAGAAATTACAGGCAGGATGTGAGATAGGAGCAGCAGGAGAAAAACAATTAACTAATTGTATTAGAAGGATTTACTGTATTTTTCGCTCTATAAGACTCACTTTCTCCCTCCTAAAAAGTAAGGGGAAATGTGTGTGCATCTTATTGAGCTAATGGAGGCTGCACAGCTATCCCAGAAGCCAGAACAGCAAGAGGGATTGCTGCTTTCGCTGCACAGCGATCCCTCTTGTTGTTCTGGCTTCTGAGATTCAGAATATTTTTTTCCTTGTTTTCCTCCTCCAAAAACTAGGTGCGTCTTATGGTCTGGTGCGTCTTATAGAGCGAAAAATACGTTATGCAACAGGTAAGAGTTTGATATATAATGCAGAAGAAACAAAAACATTGTGGAGGTATGGGTGGGAAGGCAATACATGAAACAATGTAACTCTTTAATTCATAGTCCATCTGTAAAAAAACAACAACTGGAGATTATATATATATATATATATATATATGAGAGATATTGTGTGTGTTCCCATCAACCCCAGCCAGTATGGTCAATGGTCAGGGATGATGCTGTTGTAGTACACAACTTTTGGAGGGCACCAAGTTGGAGAAGGATGTACTAGAATACAAAGTGGCTGCAAAGTGTCTATGAGAGAGAGAGAGAGAGAGAGAGAGAGATGTACTACAATGAAACCTTACCTAAGCCTAGCATTAGAGAGAACAGAGGTCAGCAAACATTTTCAGCAGGGGGCCAGTCCACTGTCCCTCAGACCTTACGGGGGACTGAATTATATTTTTTTGGGGGAAATGAACAAATTCCTATGCCCCACAAATAACCCAGAGTTGCATTTTAAATAAAAGCACACATTCTACTCATGTAAAAACACGCTGATTCCATTTAGAAGGCCATTGGGCCAGATCTGGCACCCGAGTCTTAGTTTGCCTACCCATGAGATAGAATATCAGAACTCAAAACTAGTTCAAGATGAAATGCATTCTTCATCAATCTTTACTTTGATCTGGAGTGGGAGTTGAATACAACCCCCAAAGATTCTCTGTTTAGCCCTCAGGTCTCTTCCCAGGCCACATTCCCCATCAATGCTCTGTGACCTCTTCAGCTGCTTTTGCCTGCTTGGAATGTGTCCTGCAACTGTGATTATTCCTATTTTTTACTTTCCTCCGTGGAGAGAGATGTTTTTGTGTGTAGAAACCTCTGACTTTTGTGTGCTGAAATGTGTAAAAGTAAAAGTCACATTCATTCCCCCACCCACCCACCCCCTTCTGACCCCGTCTAATTTTGCCTTTCCACCCAACCACCACTAACATGCAGCCAGCCTCCAGCTGAAAAATGTCCCCCACCCTTAATTTAGAGCTGGGTTTCCCAAACTTGGGCCTCCAGATGTTTTTGGACTACAACTCCCTGAGGAGATTTCACCCCTCCCATATCCAAGAATCTGCTGATGTTCTCTGCTGATTCTCCAGAAAGGAGGGGGCGGTTTCTGCTCTCTACTTATTCCGTTCCTGCCTCACATCAGAGAGAGAGAGAGAGAGAGAGACTGAGTGTTAGAGAGAGATCGTGTGTATAGATAGGTTGCTGCTAAGAGCAACTCAGTGCAGTTCAGCATTTTTTGTTTAGACCTCATTTAGCTCTGTATATAGTTGTGTATTATAGTTGTAGATAGAATAAAGAAGATATTCTACAGAGCTGCTCTCCGAGTCGTTTATGCTCTGCTGTACTCTGCTATACTCTGCTGTGCGACGACTGTCTTCTTGTTGGAGTGAATCCGGTGCTCACAACTCTAAGCTGTGAGTCCACAGCACTTTGACCTGTTCCTGTGCAGAAGGTGGTCTCTGGAAGTGCTACCCAGCTCGCCTAGCCCAGTCGGGGCTGAAGTAGATGAGTCCAGAAGGTGGCACTGGCTCAAGGGCGATGCTGACACTCCCATCATCCTTATCTAGCAGTTCCAGTGGTCAGGAATGATGGGAGTTGTAGTCTAGAAACAGCTGGAAACCCATGTATGGAAAAGACTGATTTAGAACCTACCTTGTGAACAGAAGCACCATCTGCTGAGGGCATGCTCTATATGACATCCAGCACACATTAACTGAGGCTGCAATCCTGTGCAGTTGGGAGATGGCTCCAATGAACTCATTGGGACTCATATCTGAATAAATATGCATTAGATTGTGCTGTAAGACCCCTTTCACACTTACATACAGTAAACAAACATACTGAGGTGAACTCAACCCTTGTCTCTCTCCTCCACAACCACACTAAGAGCTTTTAAAAGGCTGGCAACCAGTTACAACTTTTAATCTTCAATTAGCCACTGATTTTTGCAACTGCAATAAACAATTGATTAAATTGAAATGCATCTGCGTATCTTGATGTGGATACCCTTTTCTGAAGATCCTGAACACTGAAGAATGAGGAGAAAATGTTTTAACTAATAAAAGTAGAAAGGACGCATTTTAATATTTTTAAACTGAAATAAACATGGCATATTCCCCATGATGGTAACAAACCAGAGCCAAGGTAACAGGAAATAATTTAGTCAAAGCCCAGTAAAGACAACAGAGACAAACATGTTCAAAGAAAAACTGATGATATTGAGGGGGTGCTTTTTAGCATTGCCAAAATTGTTTCACAAAACCCCAAACAAGCTGTAAATACTTCAGGGTTGGTCCTAATTTTAATGATTTAAAATGTTTGTATGCAGTGCCTAGGAGTGCCTCTCTTTCTCATTCCCCGGAGCGGGTTGCTCTGAATTATTAAAAGAACAAATCAAGTTTTTTAATCTTGCCACCTGAAGTCTGTCTGTGTGCTGTTTTGTGAGGCGAAAATGTCTTCCAGCAACGCATGCCAGGGGCTGAGCCTTGGCACGGCAGAAGCCTTGCTTGATAGCGGAGGGGAGGGAAGATTTCTGTGTGAAGAAGCCAAGGCCATCTGGCCTACTTGCTCTTTCTGGGATTCCAGGAAATATTTTTTCCCCACTTGTTAAAAAAGCAGACATTTTACCAGTAGGTGTGCCCTGTGACAGCCAAAGCGCCCCTCTGCGATTGGCAAGTCGAGTAAAGTCATCTAATAAAATCCCCTTGGCAGGGCTAAACATGCATCACAGTTTTGCTGCCACAGAGTCCGGGCTCAGTGTCGCTCCTTGCCGCGAGGTGACTTAACTAGCATTTCATGACCTTCCCAAGGTACGAAAAATTCCAGCTGCGTTTTCTGACCTTAACATGGACCTTCGTATAAAACACAATTCAAATTCTGTCAACTTTGGAAGAATTTCAATTACTTTCAGGGGAGGAGGGAAAAGAAGGTGAGAGGTTGATGTTTTTGGCTCTCTGTCCCCTGAAGAACAGAATGAAATGCTCTGCGGGCATCTGGAATATTTTTTATTTTTATTTTTTAAAAACGTACTGGCATTTTCAGTTCACATAAGAGCACCAAACTGTATATTGTTGGTATTTAAGAGGCTGGAGCATTAAAAAAAAAGTGCAAACACATAGTCAAACCCTGGGATTTATTTTGAACAAACTGAAGGCTATTTTGACTGGAATGCTTACTCCACTAGAGGCTGAGCATAAATAAATGAGGAATTACTGCATCTGAAAACCTCCTTGCCAGTGCTGATCTCGAAGAACCAATGGTTCAACTGGCTATAGTGTAATTTCCTATAATTCATATTCTCCAAGCCCTTTTCTCTGGCATTGGTCCCTAATTGATCACTGCCTGTTTTTGAAATGATTATCTCTCTTCCCCCGACACCCACTTTGAGTTGTATAAAATATTATCAGGGTGAGTAGCTAAAGTTGTCGTTCTTCAGGGTTTAGCTCCTTCCCCAAGATCTCTGAAAGTTAAGGCTCTAAGTAAGAGATAAAAGGTAAAGGTAAAGGTACCCCTGCCCGTACGGGCCAGTCTTGACAGACTCTGGGGTTGGTGCGCCCATCTCACTCTATAGGCCGGGGGCCAGCGCTGTCCGCAGACACTTCCGGGTCACGTGGCCAGCGTGACATCGCTGCTCTGGCGAGCCAGAGCCGCACACGGAAACGCCGTTTACCTTCCCGCTAGTAAGCGGTCCCTATTTATCTACTTGCACCCGGGGGTGCTTTCGAACTGCTAGGTTGGCAGGCGCTGGGACCGAACAACGGGAGCGCACCCCGCCGCGGGGATTCGAACCGCCGACCTTTCGATTGGCAAGCCCTAGGAGCTGAGGCTTTTACCCACAGCGCCACCCGCGTCCCTACAAGTAAGAGATAGCCACATAGAATTGGAAGGGACCATGATAGCTATCTCTGAAGATATCTGAAAGTTAAGATCTCTGAAAGTTAAGGCTCTAAGTAAGAGATAGCCACATAGAATTGGAAGGGACCATGATAGCTATCTCTGAAGATCTCTGAAAGTTAAGATCTCTAAAAGTTAAGGCTCTAAGTAAGAGATAGCCACATAGAATTGGAAGGGACCATGATAGCTATCTAGGGACATGGGTGGTGCTGTGGGTAAAACCTCAGTGCCTAGGGCTTGCCAATCGCATGGTCGGCGTTTCGAAACCCCCGCGGCAGGGTGAGCTCCCGTCTTTCGGTCCCAGCTCCTGCCCACCTAGCAGTTCGAAAGCACCCCTAAGTGCAAGTAGATAAATATGTACCGCTTTATAGCAGGAAGGTAAACTGCGTTTCCGTGTGCTGCGCTGGTGCCGGCTTGCCAGAGCAGCTTCATCACACTGGCCACGTGACCCAGAAGTGTCTCCGGACAGCGCTGGCCCCCGGCCTCTTAAGTGAGATGGGCGCACAACCCTAGAGTCGGACACGACTGGCCCGTATGGGCAGGGGTACCTTTACCTTTACCTATGATAGCTATCTAGTCCAACCTCCTGCAATGCAGGAATCTTTTGCCCAATGTGGGGTTCAAACCCACAACTTTGAGATTAAGAGTCTCATGCTCTAACATGAACACTAGGTCACCATCAGTACTTGGAATAAACAAGTTCAATCAAAGAAATTGAAAATGAACTTCTTAACAGCAGCAGCAACAACAACAACAGAACCACACATGAAACTAGTTCCCATTATTGCACACTTTGTCATATTTTATTCATTTTTGGTACACATTACTTGGCTGGAGAACTGCACTGAAAAATCCAGGGATGGGCCAGTTTGTGATTAAGTTTCTGTATTGTTTCAGAAAGTGTAAGTTGCTTTGCCTTAAAATGCAATCTGAATCGTTGCCCCATCATCACAAACTTCAGTTGATTTCTGCAAGGGCACTCTCAAACCTGGAGCCATCCTGCCACCTGGGGATGCATTTTTTTCTGTTGTTTATGGGGTGTAGTTTTGCCCTGTGTATGCCTCGGAATAAAATGCAAAATAGCAAATGGATTGACTGTTTCTTGTCGTCCCTTGGGAAAGCTGTGGTGACGTGTCTCAACCAAGCCTTTATTTCATATTAAGAATAAATATATTTTCTTTCAGAACCACACACACACACACACCCTGTTATTTTGCTTTACAATTATAGTCTTTCTGCTCGCTTGACACCTATCTTTAGACACCTGAGGTGAACTTCTTGCCTGCTGTTTTCATCCTGTTAGACTAGACAAATGAGATCATATACCATGTGGGACGCTGCAGGCGAAATTGCCACTATTCCTTGGCCAGCCTATCAAAGAGTGCTGCCATGGTTCACATACTTTCCTATTTGCATAGAGATGAGGCATGTTGCGATCATAAAGAAATGCAGAAAGTTCCACTTTAGAAACAAAGTAATGGAAGTAATAGCTCTGGTGACCACACTCATTTAATTTGCCTTGGCTTTTGCTTTGAGGATGTAATAGATATTTTATACAGGAGAAACAGTGGTTAATATTGTGCTCTCTTTCTCCTTACAACTTGTTCTTTGTGTGTCTGTGTGAACTGAAGTTGACACAACAGATTGCTTCTGTTGTTTGCAAGAATTGCTGAACTGGTTAAATCTGATTTACAGATTCAATTACTGCCTTACAGTAATAAAGACTTGTTTGACATCGGCAGTATGTTTTTAAACCAAGGACTGAGAACCATTTTCAGCCCTTGGGCCAAGTGATGGGTAAGGTGCAGGGAAAGTCCCAAGGGGCCAGATAGAAATGTCAAGAGAGAATGCACAAAGTAAATCAAATCTGGGAAATCAAATATGTTGTTTAGGTATGCTGTTATTTTTTTTTGCACCATGCGATCTAGCTCCATTAGACACCCCCCAACATATAACAAAATTTGGATAATTTCTTATCTTCCTTTGGCCCCACAGTTTGGGGCTGAAGTTGACGCCAGTGATGTCAACTAAAGAAGACTCAATCTCATCTCAGCATCTCAGAACTTTGTGCCATCCAGATGTTTAGGACTACAACTCCCATCATCCCTCATGCTCATGCAGGCTAGGACTAATGGGAGTTGTAATCCAAAATATATAGGGTGGGTATCAGGTTGGAGAAGGCTGTTCTAAGTTCAGAGGTTCAAGTCAATAACAACCAGCAGTTGACCCCATATCAGCTGCTGGGGAATAAACGACAAAAGTGAGTAGCTGCCTTCATGTTCTGCTCATAACCTTCTGAGATACATCTACATTTGACCACTTTTAGAACCAGAAAGCTGGAGTAGACTGAATATTTCATTCAGTCTAGCAGGATTCTAGACTGGACTGGATCTTTCATTCAATCTAGCAGGAGTCTTATGTTTCTTTCAAATTCACAGATGAAAGTCATGTGTTTGATGCACACATATGTGTATCCTTTGCGTAAATGAGAATGAAATTGAAATTTATTGCACTAATGTTTGCATTAATATGCATTTCTGATTTGCTGCCCATCTAAATATCAGTGGCAGACTATCTCAGCCATATTGTTCGAAAATTCTGGGAGGGAAAAGACAGCCGACACAGAAATTGTTATGATCTTCCTTTTCTATTCTCCAATTACGTGCACACCTGGGTGGGAGGCAGAAGACGAGTTTCAGGGCATGGTGAAGCGAGGCTTAATGGCACGATGCTGAATAGTGTAGTGATGCAAGACTGATGAACATGTTTTGGAGAGGCTGAGAGAACCAGAAGGGATCAGGCAATTATAATCACAGTGACCTTACAAATGTGACATGGGAGTATAGGATTAGAAATGAAAGTGATGAGGCATGGCCTTTAGCAAAGCCATACTAAACGTGCATGTTCTATTTTCAAATTTAATGTTTAGGAGAAAATCATGCTTTCTTTTTTTAAGGCATTTTTGTAGGCCTTATCGGTAGCTTGGGAAGGTGGAATTAGAAGGGGGCAAGGAGTGGTTCCTGATGGGAATGATAGGAGCAGAAATATTAAAAGTAGATCAACAATTGTTTATGTACGCCATAACGGCAGCCAGAACTTTAATAGCCCCAAAATGGAAACAACAGGAGTTACCGACAGTGGAAGAATGGCAGACGAAGATTATGGCAAAGCTGACCGGGAAAATCTGAAACCAGAGTGACCAAGCATTCCAGAGAGAGTGGAGTAAATTTATACAATACATAGAGAATCATTGTACAGTGGTACCTCGGGTTACATACGCTTCAGGTTACATACGCTTCAGGTTACATACGCTTCAGGTTACATACGCTTCAGGTTACAGACTCCGCTAACCCAGAAATATTACCTCAGGTTAAGAACTTTGCTTCAGGATGAGAACAGAAATCGTGCTCCAGCAGCACAGTGGCAGCAGGAGGCCCCATAAGCTAAAGGGGTGCTTCAGGTTAAGAACAGTTTCAGGTTAAGTACAGACCTCTGGAACGAATTAAGTACTTAACCTGAGATACCACTGTACACATATAGAGAACACTAGCAGGACTGAGATAAAACTCACAACGTTTAAAAGAAGGAAGATTCTATTTGTGATTAAGGTTGTTTAATAAGTTAAGACATATGTAGAACTGAGATGTTGTAAATGTGTGGAGATAATAATGCATTATAAGAAAACCAGAAGATGGGTGGAGGGAAGTTGAGAGCTTGGCAGAGCAAAACATTTTATAAAAAGTGTTATGATGTTATAAAATTGTTAAAAATGGAAAATTAATTAAAAAATATTTTTTTAAAACAGAAGGGGGCAAGGAGTGAGAAGTTCCTCTACATTCCCCACATAGGTGGCTCGCTATATACCAGTCAATAACAATTAGTATATACAGTCATACCTTGGTTCTCGAATTTAATCCGTTCCGGGGGTCCATTCGACTCCTGAAGCGGTCCAAAAACCAAGGTGCTGCTTCTGATTGGCTGCAGCAGCTTCCTGCAAACAATCGGAAGCTGCGGAAGCCATGTTCGGCTTCCAAAAAACATTTGCAAACCGGAACACTCACTTCCAGGTTTGTGACGTTTGGGAGCTGATTTGTTCGACAACTAATAATTCTTTGTTTCACTTCTGTTTGTTACTATCATATTAAGACCAAGAACAACTTGGGAAGTAATACATAGGAGTGAAGCATCAATGTCAATTATTATTATTATTATTATTATTATTATTATTATTATTTTATTTTGTTGATACCCCACCTTTCCTCCAGAGAGTTCAAGGCGGTCATAAAAAGTTGTTTTCCCCTCTTTATTTTATCTTCACATCAACCTAGTGAGATAGTTTAGGCTGAGAGACAGTGACTAGCCCAAGGTCACCCTGAGAGCTATATGTCCGACTAGGGGTTTGAACTTGGGTCTCCAAGATGCTACTCTAATGCTGTGTACACTTTGCCATTGACTCTGGCTCTAGTGTGCTCCCAGCGCTGGCTTTTGCATATGTGCACACATGACATTACCCATGATTCAGAGTGATCCCACTTCAATCCAGAAGGAAAGCGTAATTCCCTTCACAGTTAAGCTGAGGTGTGTCCATTTGAGGCAGCCATTGCATATGTCAAGAGGATTTCAGAGGGGTTGCAAGGATGGAGAAACTAAACAGGCATCCCCTCTCTGCTTTGTACAACAACATGCAAATGTGACTTTCACCTTTTAACCTGCTGGTGTGTACACAGCCTAATGCGCTAACCAATTCACCACGTTGGCTCTCGATTCCACACTTTTGGAGAAAGCGTGTTCTCCTTCATGGAGAACGGTGGGGGCCACCAGGACACTCCAAAGTTGGGGGCGGGCTAATTGATCATTGGCCACTGATGCGATTGGGCTTCCCTTGTTATTGGGAAGAAGTTAATGTTGCCATTTGTTGATTGACAGCCAGAAATATTAAAACTCCTTGCACGAGGTGTAGAGCTTCCTCTTTTCGTCCCGTGCATTGGGTTGCCCGCCCCCTCCCTATATTTAGGGTTGTTCACTTTGACCTTGCTATGCCTGTCATGGGGCAGGGGCCCGGTAGGAATTTTGTCCATCTGGGTGATTGGCTGGGGCCATTTGGTTTTTGCCTACTGCATAGCAAATCATCACAACTTGTAAGGTTGTGGTTAGGCATTGGTTTATGGTTTGGTTGGTTGAGGAGCATGGATTGGCTGTGCCTGCCCCTCTAATGCTGCTGCTGCAAGGGATTCCGTTAAAGGAATACAGGGGCTCACTATTGCTTTTGTCCACCCTGTCAAGGGGCTCGGGCCATGCAAGAGCCCCTGGTTGCATTTGGGGAGGGCTGAGGGCAGGTTCCCTGCTCCGTCGCTACCCCCAAGTGTATTCCCCTTTTCTGACTTTCGCATGCGTGTGGAATGTCAGTCTGTCCCCCATGGGGGGGGCAGATAGTCGCAACCAATGCCCATGCAACCACTCACATTTTTGTATTTTAATAAAGTTGTGGCCAAAATTATGCCAAAAACCTTAAACAAAATTTCTGTGTGATGTGTGAGTTATTGGGGTGGCCCTGGGGACCTCGACACGCAAAACTGCCCCCTTCTGAAATGAACATTTCCCTGCAGATCACGCAGAAATGCCATAGCAGAAAACAAAGCACAGAGCCCTGATGGGTGACGCGTTCTTCACAAAGGATGTCAAATGCTGACCTGCTTGCTGTTCTCTGAAGCCAAAAGAGATTGGCCTTCTTGTACTAAGCAGCAGCTGAGATGACAACGTAGCATGTACATAAGTCTGTCATGATTTATCCACTCATGCTTTCTTGCTTACTGACAGCTTTTATTTCTGTAGCTCATACATCATCCGCAACTGAGAGAAGGCAGGGGCTCTCCTAGGCTTCTCTCTGAGCATCGCTGTGGGAAGAATGTAGCCAACCATTCCATATTAATTGCAGGCTCATTAACTGATATTTGTTGACAAGGGTGATTTAACTTTGCGAATTGGAAAATACATAGGTGCTCACAGGGAACTTTACACTATGAAACAGGCCTGAAACTTTGAAGCATTGGCCTGTCTTGTCTCTGCACAGAATATCACACCATCCAACTTTTTCAGAACAAAAAACTAGGATGCGCATCTTCTAGAACGAGCTTCTGGGCAAGTCACATGACCTGCGCTGTGTATCCATCCGCCAAAAGTGCTTTTGGGGGGCAGGATCATGGCATGAGAGCACATGAGATTGCAGCACCCAAAATGGCCACTGAGATCTCGCACACACAAAATGGGATGTCCTGTGTTTTTTTCTTGACAGGTAAGGAATATGCGCTTGAACCACTTCAGTTATTTAAATACATGAAAGCTGCTGTGGCTTGGTGGTAGTCAGAGCAATCCTAAATTTAGCAAGCCAGCAGGACTTAAACCAGTTCAAGTTAAACCAGCATTCATTGCCCCTGTTGCAAACTCTACTCAGGAATGGGGCTACTGCAGCCTGAGCCAGCCAAAGCCTAGCAGGGGGGAAAGCAGATTGACTTACACTTATACCACCCTTCTTGCCAGCATGCATTCCACCGGGTTGCCAGGTCATGTGACTGACCTGAAAGAGGTCTCTCCTTGCGTGCCGTGCCCCTGCCACACCCCTTTTGGGACTTATACTGGTTTAAGTTCCATCAGCTGAGCCTCAACTCAGCTACCATAGCACCAGGTCAACTGGGAGAACCCAAGATCCAGCTATTCCAAACTGAGGCATTTTAGCAAATTTTGGGTCTGGATTTCACTGTAAGAATGTTAGCTCACCCCAGGAAGTTCCTGGTTTAATTTCACTTCAGCCATGTAGGGTCTAACCCAATGAAATTTTCTGCCTTTGGCAAATGACAAACAGAAGGCCAGTGGATTGACTGTTGAATCAACACTTCATCAACACAGGAAAGCAGGCTAGCTTAGGGGACACAAGGCAGACCATGGGGAACACACAGGTCTGTCTGCTTCACATATGCTACCAGAGGCTGCTTCCTCACTTTACGCAATAGCACTAGCAGGCCACAATCCCTCACACGCCCCCAACTGTAATTTGGGGGTCTCTCCCTATAAAAGCCAGTTCCCAACAAGTCACCCTCCTTTCCCCGTGTTCCAGTGCTGCTCCCTCACCAGAGAAGCCTGTGCTGATTTCTCCTTCCCTCTCGTCTGGCATCAAACCTGGCAGGCCTTGACTTAAAACAACTGGCCTGCCTAACAAGGTATTTGTAAGAACGACTGAAATGATGGATGTGAAGCACTTAGAACACTTTTGAGCACTATAAAACCAGTAAATTCTCTCTCTCTTTGTCAGACTGACACCATGACTGAAGTGTGCAACCAAAATTTGGGCTTCAGCTGCCAACCAGCCCTTCTCTTTCATATTCCACAAGTGAGAGGGAACCCCACCTACCTCTTTATTTTTCCATTTTTCTCCTGGACTCTTATCAGTGACCAGTTACAACAATACGCGTGCACACATTTTCTAGTCAAGAAAACAAGCTTCTCTCAAAGTGGCTACATGAAAATTAAGAAGAAAGGCAGGGCAGTTCATGGAGGTTTTGTGGAGAAGCCATTCAGCAGGTTGAGGGAAGAAGATACTATCTTCAGTTTCAAGTAGAAAATCCTGAAAGGTCTTGCACAGGGACAGCCCTTCCTTGGCCTTGCTATGGACCACGGTTAGTCGCCATTAAGGGGCCTGGTAGGAATTTTTCTACTTGGCAAATTGGCATGGGGCCATTTGGTTTTTGCCTACCTCGTAGCAATCGTCACAACTTTGTAAGGTTTGTGGTTAGGCATTGTCTGATCTTATGATGGGGGAGGGGAGGTGTGGCCATCACCTGCCCCTCCAAGCTTAAGGGTATTCCGTTAAAGGAATCCGGGGTGTGGATCTTGTCTGAAGCCCGGGGTGGGGCTAGGGCCATGACACAACCCCGTCGGGAACACCTGGGGGAGCTTGAGTTGGTCTGCATGGACGGGGCTCCCCCTTCTGGTGGTTTACCCATACCAGACTCCCTGTGCAATGGGCAGGACTCAGATATAGTCGGGTCCATTCAATGCCTAAGCCAATACCGCTCACATTCTGTAATCAATAAAGTTGTGGCCAAAATTTGCCCAATAACATTAATCTAATATTTGTGTCCTGTGTGTTTTAATCTTCACTGAGGGGCCCTCTGCCTGGTTCCCTGTAACTTCGCTTCTTGTAGCAAGGGAACCGCCAGAAGACCCTCTGTGCTGGACCTCAGTGTCTGGGTTGAACGATGGGGGTGGAGACGCTCTTTCATCAGTAGCCAACTTCTCTGTAGAGGAGAAAACATTAGTTCCCTTATATTGGATTCACTTGCCTTTTATTCCTGCTGTTTTGTTAGCTGCATTGATATATTTTTTTGGTCTAAAAGATAAGGTAAAGTAAAAAATATTTTAATGATGCATAGTCTGTGCATAGTCTCCAACATCCAACCTCAAAGGGCTTTCTTGTGACTGTGTGGCCACCAGAAGAGAAAATCTAGTAGCAACTTCTTGCAGGAATGGTACACTTGTGTGTTGTCTGCTTCCTCCCCATCCCTGCCCACCCGTGTCAAAAAAAGTTGTTAAAGGTACAATCTTCCCTTTTGGTCCAGGACAAGATGTCGCAACAGCCATGCAACAGACGTGTGCTGCAGACGGAATGGATCTATAACTCAGCATGAATATTTCATCCAAAACACACTCGCCCTTTTTGAACCGGATATGCCACGAGCTAACATTTAAAAAATCACAGCCATGGAATATGGCTATATAAGAGTGTCAGGAGAGCTGGTGAATAAATATTAGCTCCCACCCGTGCCAGCGTGCAGCGTGGGTTGCCCTGCATGCAGGTGAGATGGAGAAGAGGAACTTGCAAACAGCCTGCTCATATTCCATCTGTTGTTTACAAAGCCTCTGCAAAAGCAACGTCAAATTCAACAATGGGGAGCAATAAGCCAGAATTATCAAAGGCAGTCGTGCTAATGATAGTGTGACTGATAGTCGGTGAAAAAAGATTTCACTTCTTAGAAGCAGTGCAGAAGAGAAATGGCAGGTTGATCACAGGCCTGCCAGTCAATGTTAGAAAAGAAAACTGTGCCCATCTTAATGCCCCTTGGCAGGGGTAGATAGCTCCCAGCCCAGGGGACTTATCTGCCCCCCTAAGCAAAATTTCTACCCCCTCCCCCCCGCAAAAACCCTACATTTTTGGTGGCAGCAGAAAATTTTCAAAAGATCTAGCACTCAGGTACCTAGCACAGTGCCTTTGGGAGATACAAACTGCCCCCTCCACAGACATTTGATCATTTTGGTAATCAGGGAGGTGGGATCATTCCCTCCTCAACTGATCTGTGAGAGGAAGCTGTGTGTCCATACTGACGGATCAGGATGAAACCTTGAGCGTAACAGATTGCTCAAAGGAGAGGTCCACCCAGTCCGTGGCAGCTGTGAATAAAGGAAAATTACATGCTAGGATCATTAGGGAAGGAATTGAAAATAAAACTGCTATCAAATGCTGTTATGGAAACCTATGGTGCAACCACATTTGGAATACAGTCATACCTTGGTTCTCGAACTTTATCTGTTCCGGGAGTCCGTTCGACTCCCGAAACAGTTTGAAAACCAAGGCGCAGCTTCAGATTATCTGCAGGAACTTCCTGCACTCAATCAAAAGCTGCGTCAGGCATTCGACTTCTGAAAAATGTTTGAAAACTGGAACACTTACTTCTGGGTTTGCGGCGTTTGGGAGCCAAAATGTCCTAGTACCAAGGCATTTGAGAACCAAGGTATGCCTTTATTTGCATCATTCAGGGTGTGTAAGCTTTTAGTTTCTCAGATAAAGCAATGGACAATTCCATTGTTTTTTGACAAAGTTTTGTTTTTGTTTTTTAATTGCAAACTGTTGTGGAAATGTTCATTTATGTTAAGACTGGGTGCAGGGAATGATAAGCAAAATTGATAGCTTCACCCATTCCTAACTTCAAATCAGCCCCACTATTCCACAACAGTCTTTACCTTAAAACTCTCCCAAATAAATTCATGGGATTTCAAGTACCTAAATCTGTTTGGATTGTGTCCAGTCCTGCCACCCACCCCAGATTGGCTAAAACAACTAGTTCTGTAGCCATTTTTTAAAAGCAAATTATTTAACCCCGTTTCATGGACCTGACCATGAACTCTTTCAACTCTGCTGCCAAAACTTCTTGCAGACAACCATTCAAAGTAGACCTTGCCAAAGGCTTGGGTTTCTTGAATTTTGCTTAGTACTTCAATTGCAGAACTAATGGCTTCCTTACTCCAGCGCCTGGCTGTCAGGTTTCAGATTTATTTAGTAGGAAATCTGATAGCAGTTCCCAGAGGATAGAGGTTGTCATGCCATATCATATTCTCAATCCACTTGTTCTCTGCCCTGTGAATCCTAATCAAGAAAGAAAAGTCAATTGCAGTAACCTACCAGTTATGAGACTTCCCAGCCACATAAGACTGGCGGGTGCCAGATTTATTTGGGAGTTAGCAAGGTGTGTAGAACTGTTTAAGGGAGCCATATAATCAGAAAAGTATGAAACAATGTTTCGTAGACCTTTGTAAAAGAGAAACTAGAGTATGTTTAGAGTTTGCATGACTTCTGTGAATGAATTCTGCTTGAAAGAAGAAACATCTTATATATATATTTTAGCCACTGAAACATATTTTCTCTGAGTTTATAGATCTTCCTAAATGTAGGACGTGATACAGCATGAGGGAGAGACTTGCATGTCTGAACAGGCCTAAAGTGATACCTGCTTTATCACTTGCTATCACATAGTAACGTACCGTGTCCTTCTACTTTCGTTCATAGATCCAGAAGATTAGATGATGATGATTTGTGTTGAACAGCTGCATCGTGCGTGAAAACATTTCCCAATGAGATACTATCTATGTATATAGACGGCCACCTCTCCTCTCTCCCAGTGTTGGTCACAGTTTGTTGGTAAAACAGCTACGTATTTTTTGATCAATTAGCCCTCAGGCTCACTGCCCATGAAAAATGCATCAATATTCACAGTCTGAACAATTCAAGCTTTTCTTAGCCTGGAGTAATTGAGCACTACGCAAAGAACGGCAAGTGTCACCAAACAGCACCAGATTTTGTTCAATTCAGAAAGGCTGATCACACCACGCTGCCAAAGCTGCAGTACTACAATGGCACAGTACAGTGGTACCTTGGGTTACATACGCTTCAGGTTACATATGCTTCAGGTTACAGACTCCGCTAACCCAGAAATATTACCTCGGGTTAAGAACTTTGTTTCAGGATGAGAACAGAAATCATGCTCCGGCGGCGCGGCGGCAGCGGGAGGCCCCATTAGCTAAAGTGGTGCTTCAGGTTAAGAACAGTTTCAGGTTAAGAACGGACCTCCGGAACGAATTAAGTACTTAACCCGAGGTACAACTGTATAAGAAACTATCTTGTAGTGAGTAAGACCATTATTCTCTCCCCCCCTTTTTTTTCCTTTTTGGAGAGGTTATCAAAGTGGTGGGGGTTTTTTAATTTATTTATTTGGTTTTTCAAATTACAGTTTTACAATCACATAACCAACATCCAACATAGAAACAAGATTCCAAAGAATCTCCTGGACTTCTCTCCTTTGTGGGTCCTATTGTTAGTCATTTCCTCCTGCATCTTTTATAATAATCCAAGTCTTTTGCATCTCCATTATATCCAAAATTAACCATTAAACTACAAGTGTTTTTCCAATCCTACTAACAAGTTTGACTGTTTACAATGGTTTTTAAGATAAATTATAAATTTCGCCCATTCTTTATTAAAATTTTAGTCTTCCTGATTTCTTATTCTTCTGGCATTTTTGCCATTTCAGCATAATCCATCAATTTAATCTGCCATTCTTCTCTGGTCAGGACTTTATCTTCTTTCCATCTCTGGGCCAATAACATCCAAGCAGCTGTGGTCACATACATAAATAGTCTTTTCTGCTCCATTGGGATTTCAGCACTTAAAATTTTTAAAAGAAAGGCTTCGGGTTTTTAAAGAAAAAGTTATTTTAAACATTTTTTTTTAATTCATTATATATCATTTCCCAAAATTCTTTTACTACCTTACATGTCCACCACATATGATAGAAGGTGCCTTCTTTTTACTTACATTTTCAGAATACATTTGACCCTGTTTCATACATTTTTGCTAATTTACTGGGAGTTACGTACCAGTGGTACATCATTTTCATATAGTTTTTTTCAACACTGTAAATTTTAGATCCCTTGTAAATTTTAGATCCCGAGTAAGACCATTATTCTATCCAGCTCATATTGTCTACACTGACTGACAATGACACTCCAGGGTTTCAGGCAAGGGTCATTCCCAGCCCTGCCTGGAGATCTC
The DNA here is from genome assembly GCA_034642415.1 of Podarcis siculus. Taxonomy (NCBI): domain Eukaryota; kingdom Metazoa; phylum Chordata; class Lepidosauria; order Squamata; family Lacertidae; genus Podarcis; species Podarcis siculus. The sequence continues at coordinate 1,009,544 of JAXCMG010000169.1, forward strand.
TGTGACTGAACTGTTCTGCCGCTGAGCTATGCCCTTTCCCATTAGCAACCTATTTTCTTTCATAATGTAAGTGCATCAAAAATGATGAATGCATGCACATACTGTATTTTTCCATGTATAACATGCCCCCATGTATAAGACGACCCCTATTTGGGGGGACTCTAATTTAAGAAAATGGGGGAAGATGGTTCAGAGTTGCTGAGCTTTTTTGGGGGGGATTGCCCATAGTTGATTAGCTTTTTTTTTGGGGGGGGGTGCCGAAAATCACTCACCACAATGACAAACGCTGCCAATCACATGCGTCACAGAAGACTCAAAGCATCTGACTGTGCACTACCAGCAACCGGCAAGTACACACCCAATTGCATCAGCAGAAACCACGACACAGTAGCCCTTGCCACAGCCAACAATCAGCAACCCAATTGTCACAGCAGCAGCCAATCCAAAGCAGCCTTTGCCGCAGCCACCTATCACCCACCCAATCACCACTGACAAGCTTCTGCTCGCAGCTGCAACCAGTCGCCCGTCTCCCCTCCGCACTATCCATGTATAAGACGACCCCCGATTTTGAACATTATTTTAGAGTAAGAAAACCTCGTCTTATACACGGAAAAGTACGCTACATATTTTAATAAATACTAAGGAAGAACACATGAGTGGACGTAAATCTGTGTGACCACCCCAAAAACCTTTGCAGGCACAAACAGCATTGAAAGCCTTCTGGCAGCATCAAGAGCACAAAATCTTTGTGAATGTGCAAGAAAAAGGATGTCTGAAGGGACGCTGAAAGAAAGCTCATAGTGCCCCAGAAAACAGGACTTTGTGTCAGCAAGTTAGGGGTATTAACAAGTGGAAATGTTTAGGATCAAGGAAGATGATTACCCCTTAGGCTAAACACAATCAGTCTTTGTTATTTATCCATGAAAACCCATTAGCCTCCTAATTAATTATTTTCAACACATCTTCCGTGTCAAGACACTGCATTATTAATTTTAACTCATTGATTAATCAGCTGCAAGCAATACATTTAATTGACTTAGGCGCTCTATCTGATGGCCCTTCCATTTATAGAGCCGAACCAACTATTTACTAGAAAGTGCCAATCTCTCCAATGGAAGAAATCAATTAGCCTGACATCAAACGGGATCCAAGCATTTTCTTTTCTTTCTTCTTTTCAGAGTTAATAACCAAAACTTATTCCCTGACACAATGACTTAATGAAGTAGATGCATTAGCCAAACAATATATAATGCTTCCAGCTATACCAAAACAGAGATTGCAATTGGTTTCTGCTATCTTGTTGTCAATGACACAGTCAGCTAGGATACGAATCAAAATGATTTGAGAGAACACAAGGGATTTAGGGACAATTAAAGACCAAATATTTTTTAAAAGTCCAGAATATCTGGAAATCTGTGTAGGTCATAGTGATATTTGTGTGAAATCAGGTATGCCTAAATCACTGCTTACTCGGTCCTTGGTTTGCTCTAGTCTGTCTTCTGCAGTCAAATACTTTTTATACATGATCCCCATCAAGGCAACTTGATTTCAAATGGGTCCACACAGGCCAGACTCTCACTGCGGTTTATGAAATACCATTTGAGATTAGAGACCTCTTTCGTTGAAAGGCGATTACTCCTAGAAGACTTTCGCTAATATTTTCTCCCCCAAGGGTCTTATTGAAATTATTTGCACTGCCCTTGAAATTCCTTGGATGTTTCACCTAGACAGGTGAACTTCACTCGGAAGTGACCCTGCAGAAGTGTTAATAATGTATTATTAACGGACACCACTGAGAGATAATTAGAGGATATGAACCTCCAACTATAAATTATTGGCCTCATTTTCAGACTATGGCTAAAACCTTGGCAACATCTGCGGAGCCACTGGATTCCCATCCCTGCTTCCTGCTGCACTTTTAGTGCCACAACTAGACTAAAGAAGCAGGGAGGAGAGTCAACCTCACACAAAAAATGTTAGCGAAAGCCTTCTATCAGCAATCGCCATTGAAATACCTTGGAAAACCACACAGGAGATAAGATAAAAAAAGAATGGGACTGCTTTAAAAATTACCTGATTAAATATGGTTCCAGCAACAACACTTGGTTGTGCCTAATTTCACAGAAAGGGATGTATTGATAAATAATTGAAAACAGAATATTTAAGTGTAAGAGTCTAATTGAACCACAAAGAGGCAGAGGGAAGTCAACAAATTTATAAGGGACTCAAACCAATAAAGTGGAAAAGAAAGGAAGTCACTGTAAGGAAATGGGGGGGAGAGAGAGAGGAGAAATATTAAGGTAATTTATTTCATGGAAATTTCTGTATAGAATATTCAAGTGATGGTTTCTACTCCTTAAGTAATGCTATACTGGACAAATAATTTCTTTTTTTTCTTCTTTTCTTCTTTTTTCTTTTTTGTTCTTTGTTCTTTTTGTGTGTTTTTTCGTATTTTTATGATTATTTTGTTTTTGTATGTTTGTTTTATAAATTTTGAAAACATAATAAAGATGTTAAAAAAAGATTATTATTACTATTATTTAAAAAGGAAATACCTTGGAAAACAAAAAGAAACAACTGCTAACAGTGCTTGCTTTGTAAAATAGAGCACAGCTACTTTGCAATATGATCACAATATATCCAGAGAGTATAAAGCAATATACATACATAAGAACATGAATCATTCCCAGAATATAATATTGGTTGTCCTTGAATCTTCCTGCCACACTTGCCATTCTCTCCCACCACACCAGCATGGCACAGCACATCCTTTGAGAACCACTGCACTAGAAAAAAGCCAGTACTGGATGACTGCAATGTTGTGCCATGTGGAGAAGGAGAGGCTTATAACTCTTAACTAAATATTTTTTCCAACTGATCTGTCAACCACCTATTTTGGCGGAACTCACAATATGCCCTGCCAGACATAATGACTTCCAGTACCCTCCAGCTAAAATAAGATGTCCTCAAACAACCCCAGATGTCAGACCATGCTTTAAGGTTGAACCCCAGACTCACACTTGTCATGCAAGTAAAGATTTTGTGTCTGTGAAGTCACCATCAATTTATTTAGGAGAACAAAGGGAAAATAATAAGCTTTTCAATGTCATAATAAAAAAACCTCTTCATTTTTCCCTCCACTGAAGAATTTATAAGGGTATAGAAACTTCTTAGGGAAGGTTTTAGAGACTGCAAAGTTGGCCACAGCTCATTCCTGCCACAATTGTGCTGTTGGCAAATGAGGAACAAGCGAGAATTCAGCCCTGCATAATTGAGCTATCTTGTTGTTTCTGCAGCAGCGTGAATGGCACAGCCCCAAATTGTGCTACACGGTTGTCATCAGTAGCACAGCAGAAGATTTAGTTAGAAAGCCACCTACCTTTTTCCGCCACACACCCCTCCCTCCAGTTGCTTATCTACCCACCATGCAGACCTTCCTGTTGCCTCCTCTCTCTCCTTTTCAGTAAGCAACAGCAACCCATCTGTCAGGGAACTAGTGCAGGGGCGGATCTTGTTAATATAATGTCATGTGCAAGGCCAATATTTGAAGCCTTCTCACCCAGCTCTTGCATTGTCTCCCCACAGTCAGACAAGGGAGGTGTTGGGCTTTGGGAAGGAGGTATAAGGCTCTGGCAGTGTCCTAGAGCCCTCCCAGCCCCTTCCCAAACCTGGACAAGAACTTACTAGGTTTTAGGAAGGAGGTGGGAAGACGCCCCCTGTTTAGATATGGATGTTCTGTTCCACCTTAACAGACAACTGGAATTGTTGCATGTCACATGTCTGTTTACACTCCAGCACAGCTTGCTGGGAACTTCCATTGGTGTGTGTTGTTGTTGTTTAGTTGTTTAGTCGTGTCCAACTCTTCATGACCCCATGGACTAGTGCACGCCAGGCACTCCTGTCTTCCACTGCCTCCCGCAGTTTGGTCAAACTCATGCTGGTAGCTTCGAGAACACTATCCAACCATCTCGTCCTCTGTCGTCCCCTTCTCCTTGTGCCCTCAATCTTTCCCAACATCAGGGTCTTTTCCAGGGAATCTTCTCTTCTCATGAGGTGGCCAAAGTATTGGAGTCTCAGCTTCACGATCTGTCCTTCCAGTGAGCACTCAGGGCTGATTTCCTTCAGAATGGATAGGTTTGATCTTCTTGCAGTCCATGGGACTCTCAAGAGTCTCCTCCAGCACCATAATTCAAAAGCATCAATTCTTGGGCGATCAGCCTTCTTTATGGTCCAGCTCTCACTTCCATACATCACTACTGGGAAAACCATAGCTTTTACTATACGGACCTTTGTTGGCAAGGTGATATTGTGTGTTATTGCTTATGCTGCTTGCTTGGACGTGAAAGGGAGAAGACATATTTTTCCTTTTGTCCTGATGTACGCTCAATAAACTGCTTGTAAATATGCTTTACACAGCCTCTCCCTGCCACTTCTGTTTTGTGTTTACTCTCCTGAGTTGTGCGCCCAGCTTCTGAAGCTTCTGAAGCTCTGTGTCGCAGATTCATGCTGCACCAAGGAATGGAGTTCAACTGGCACGTCGGCCGGTGGGTTGGAGCCAGCTGGGGGCTTGTCAATTGCCCCCGATTCCTTAGCAGCATCCCAACACCCCCTTGGCCCCTGCGCCCAGTGTGGGGGGACTGTTCACACTGCCCTAAATATGCCTCTGCCTGGTGAGCTGTTTCTGAGGAGCTGCCCTGTTTATCCAGAATGCCTTGCTGGGAATGATTTATTACATAATGTGATAGCCTGGGAATCCGATTCAGAGGCTGAACCTGAGGAATCCCAGCCTGCAGAGGAGTCCCCGCCTCTAGGGCCGGCTGAGCTGGGGCAGGGGCTTGAACCTGAAGGGCACTCACCTGTGCCGGATCCTCAGGAGCAGACACCAGCTGAATCCGCTCTGGCTCCGGAGGTGATAACCTGTTCCTGCCAGCACCCTGTCCTGCTCTTCCAGAGTTCCTGACCATGCCCGGCTCCTTGCCTTGGACCCTGCTTTGCTCTTGACGGACAGCCTCCATACCCTTGACCTAGGACCGGACTCAGACCATGCCACACGGTAGCTGCCCCCTGGGACCAGCACACATAAGGATTTAGGAGTGCTGCAGAAGCCTTGTTCCAGACAGACTTAGCATCATTCCTAAGGCATTTGGGGTGAAAATTGGAGACAATATCAGGACCTTTGCTACTAAAGATGGGGCTCAAGTTGTATGGCAAATTTTGACTCTGATTTCATTTCTTTCACTTTTGAATGTTGACCAGTACAGTTGCTGTCTGTTGTCTGGGATTTAGAAGAAGAAAAGAAAGGAGGGGGGGGGGCTTTTTTTATTTCCACCTTGACATAAATAACATGCTTATGAATATTATTTTATAAACTTCCACTGTGACTGAGCGACATCTGTCTTCAATATTGTTCTGTATTCAGAATTTTTTGGGAAAGCCTTTTTTATGGGTTATTAACCAGAGGTATATGGCAGAGACCTCTTGATAAAACCATATCACTGTCACAGCGAAACGTTCCCAATAAATTGTGAAATATTCAGTAAGTAAGACCCGCATGCTTCCCCCTTTTATTTCCCTTCCTTAGGAAGAGTAAAAAAAGGGGGCCTTTTGGGAACTGATTTAAAATTCTAACATTGAACTGTCAAACTCTGAACAACTGTGAATCAAAATATGAGTGTATAATACATACATACAATATATATGATGTTCAGTCTTGGTTTATGGAAGTGCTTTATTTCTGATTTATGGCTCAATGTACAAATAGAATATTTTGGAAGCTGCCTTTTCCCCTTTGCCAGATTTTAAAAACAAATATTGATTTTTATTTTTATTTTTTGTCTCAACTTTTATGTTCACGTTATCATTTTTACGGTGTATATTTTCTTTGCTGCTATAAACTTGGGTAGCTTCCTCTTCCATATCACAATGTGCTGTTTCATGGTGTGATTTGGATTGTTTGTTTTTGTTCTGGATTTTATTTTTTTTTTGTAAAGAGAAAAAACAAAACAAATCCTCTGAAAAAGTGTTAGCTTGTTAACTAACTCAGTAGGGAAACAAACAGAACCATTCTTCATGTGCATCTTGCAATATGGCACTGATAGCTGGAGAAAGTTCATAAGTGATGCACAGTCTAACCCAAAAGACCAGGGACCCAGCTACATTAGCCAAAAACAACAACAGTGTTTTGAATGTGTTATAACCATGCAACACCAGAGGGCACAGGAGAGCAAAGAAAAATTTCTAAGTGATTTTCCATATTGTATTTTCCCCATTATGTTATAATGATTTGATTTCTGACTTATTTATTGTGAGGTTTTTCCTTTGTGTAGATCCACCCCAGGATGTGGTGCCATCATAAGAAGCTTTCTTTCAACAAAGCACCATGTCAGGAATTCAGCCGCACTAGAGCTAGGTGACATTAACTACAAACCCCCAAAGATTGCCCTCCAGCTTCTGCTTACAAACTTCCAGTGAATGAAAGTCCACCACATTCTCAGATAGTGTGTTCCACTGTGAAACAGCTCTTGCCATCATAAAGTTTAGTCAGAGTCTCCTTTGTTGTAATTCGAAACCATTGGTTTGGGTCCTAGCATCTGGGCCCTACCTATTTATTTATTTATTTATTTATTTTAACAGGCATTTAAATAATAAAAAGAAGAAGCTTATTCGTTTTCTCCCGCTCAGTCTTTTGATCTGCATTTTTGTTGCACATGGGCTTGTTCCCTGAGCACAGAACAGTACCTTGCAAATGTGAACCAAGTCGCACATCACGAGTAAGCAGGGAAACATTAAACATGGCAAAATTTAGGAGCCAGTGAAAATCTCCAGGAGACATTGCAGAGATATAATCTGCCCCTAACCCCTAGGTGTCAGTCACCAGGCCTTCCTTGTAGACTCCAGTAGTTACTGATCACCCAGAGTTTTGCACTCTGGGGGAGATTACTCCTTTTATACAGACCCTGATAATCCACAAGGTCAACAAGACTACTAAATGACCCTCAGAGTCTGTGTAATCTTCACAGTTGGTTCCCCACAATAACTGCAATAGCACCCCTGGGAATGGTTTTTTCACACACACAAAAACCTCACAATGTGCCCTTACTTATGTGTTCTGAACCATTATTTTCTGCCCAGTAACGGTTTTATATATAATATAAGAGTGGCAGGGGCGGGAATGAACAACAGGCAACAATAAAGTCAACATTGTTGTTTTTTAACTTTCCTCAAGGAGATTTATCTTCTAAAAAGGGCAAAAAATAAGCCCCAGTCTATGTCTGAATTCTTTAATTCAGAGTTGTCAAGAAGTGTCCGATAAAGTTATAACTTGAGAAGACGTGGTGGGTGGCCTGCGGCAGTCTTCTTCTGGCCAAAGTACTGTAGGAAGAGAAGCATTTGAAGACTTAAGCTAGATTGCAGGAAAAAATTAGCTTCAATTTTGAAGAGAAAGAAAGTATCGTCCTCATATCATAATGTTTTCTAAGTATAAAGGTAACGGGACCCCTGACCATTAGGTCCAGTTGTGACCGACTCTGGGGTTGCGGCGCTCATCTCGCTTTATTGGCCGAGGGAGCCAGCGCATAGGTTCAAGGTCATGTGGCCAGCATGACTAAGCCACTTCTGGCGAACCAGAGCAGCGCACGGAAACACTGTTTGTGATGTGCTTTCAAACTGCTAGGTTGGCAGGAGCAGGGACCAAGCAACAGGAGCTCACCCCATCACGGGGATTCGAACTGCCGACCTTCTGATCGGCAAGTCCTAGGCTCTGTGGTTTAACCCATGGCGCCACCCACATCCCTTTCTATTTATTTTTTAAAAAGATTCTGTGTCCAACACAGGTTTGGCATACCCTCCAACAGTTCTCAGACGAAAATAGGAGTGCTGGCCTGGGATTTGAGGTCTAGCTTCTTCTCCTGCTCCAGATGACTCTGGCAGGTGCTCAGCTCTGCCTCCAGCACAGCAACTTTTACCCACAGGGTTACAACCTCAGCACCTGGTGGTCTTGAGGCTTCAGACGTCCTTCAGCTTTCACCGCTGCCCCACACATGTGTTTCCTCCTCTTCTGGGCCAGTGACACTGTTTTACAATTTAACATTCTGTTCTACAATTTAAAATCCTCATTTTACATCCTTAAGATATCCATGACTTCCCTCCTTCTCTTTCCATGGTTCATTTTACATATCATAAATCCCTGCATATTTTACAGAAACTATACCATTCAGTATTCCATTACTGCACCCATCAAAACTTGTTTACACTGTTGAATTAATCTTAATGCTGCCAGCATTTTCAGCTGCACACAATTATTTCCCATATATCCAATAAACGTTTTCCAATCTTCTTTAGACGTATGTTCTTCTTGATTTCTTATTCTATATGCTAAGTCTGTGAGTTGTGTATATTCTGTCAACTTCTAAATCTGCTGTTCCAGAATGCTGCTTTCCCTATCAGCATGGTGAAACACAGAACAACCTCTCACAAAAGTATTTCCAGAGTGCCAATACCTTTGAGGTACTTCTCCTTTGCTGATACCTCAAACCCTGCCAGAGGCAAGATTAGCATAGGAAGCGGAACACAACCAGGAGATAGTGAGAAGAGGGGAGTGATCAAAAGTGTAAGGAAATACAGGAAGAAATCTTACACAGGTCAGACTACTTGTCCAGCCATCCCAGTTTTTTTCTGCTCTGCAAAGCCTCAAAGAGAGGCCTTTTGTCATTGTCTGGTACAAGAAAAGGTTAAGTGAAGTTGAAGGAGATGCAATCTGGTACCTTCTGCCATCAAAGCATGTGCTCTACCACTGAGCTGTGGCCTTTAGTCTTTTCATTCAAATAGTGAAGAGGACAATGTCAGACTCGGTATGTTCAAGTACCACTCTCTAGCATATTGAAGTCACTACTACTTGTCTTCCTAACCAAAAAATTCCCGGGTGCAACATTCAGAGGTGTAGTTCCATACTGTTTGAGTAAGAACACTAGGACCAGCAGCCTAGTATTCTTCAGGCACATCATTTATAGCCTTGAAAATGCCAGCTTCCCTGTACATAATTGCCGTAAGTAAATAAATCTAGCTTTCGCACTGTAGAGCTTGTGGCGTTTGCAAAAGGGCCCTGAAATTATTTGCCATTGTCCAAGGCTGGGCTTCTTGCTGGTATAAATTATTCTGGTGCTTGAGGGTCTGATGCTCGCAGTGAGATAAAATAAATGATGGCAAATCCCTGAAAACAAGGTTGAATTATGATATGATAACTGCGTCCATTGCTCATGGGGATTGAAGTTCTGTCTCTGGATGAAACTCACATGAGCTGTGTCAGTCCAAATCTGTGCAAGTTAGGACAGGAACAAAATATGGCACCATTTATTCAGTTCCTGTTATGAAGCCAAAGTTCCAGTGGAATTTACCAATCACTGGATCTTAGCTTACTGTTAACACACACAGACACACACCCAATGTAAACGTATAACTAGTGGATTGGAGTGGCTAGCATTGTCAACTGTGAGCCATGAACTAGAGATGGATGAGTGAGTCTTTTTCTGGTCCTTGCCACTTTTTTACAGGCTCATTCATAAGTCTGTTCTGTCCTCATTCTGCCACAGTAGTGCTGGAGTTAGAAAGTCAAACCAGGGACAACCAAGTTCAGAGCCCTGCTCAGATGTAAAGGCTCAGCCTAGCCTTCTAAGTGGTTGTGGATTTTAGAATTCCCCTTGGAGGGAGACTTGTCTATCCTCTTCTTTCAGCCTCCCCCAGATGACCTTTTTATTCATCAGTCATCCTGATTTGCCTGTGAGTCAAGGCCCCACTCCCCGCTTTGTGATGAAATAAGACCCATGGACACAAGTAATTTAGGTTGATGGGATAAAAAAGGCCACAGCTTTGTGGGTTAAAGAATGTGAGTGGTATTGGCTTAGGCACTGGATCCGAACTGACTGTACTTGACTCCTGCCCGCTCTGCAGGGTGTCACACAAGGGTTAATAACCTGTAGGGGGAGCTTGTTGATGCAAATCAAGTGGAAGCTTTCCTCTAGAGTCACCGGAGGGTTGTACCATGGCCATAGCCACCACCTGGGCATTGGACAGGAACGATGACCACGGGATTCCTTTAATGGAATACCCTTCAAGGGGAGGGGTAGGTGATGGCCACAACCTCCCCTCCAATACACAACACATTTTCTAATGCCTAACTGCCAAAACTTATGGCCTTGGTACAGTATACCTGAAGGAGCGTCTCCACCCCCATCGTTCTGCCCGGACACTGAGGTCCAGCACTGAGGGCCTTCTGGCAGTTCCCTCACTGCGTGAAGCGAAGTTACAGGGAACCAGGCAGAGGGCCTCATCAGTAGTGGCGCCCGCCCTGTGGAACCCTATACCTTTAAAGCCCTATACGGCCTAGGACCCTCGTACCTACGGGACCGCCTCTCCTGGTATGTCCCACAGAAAAATCTACGGTCTGCAAATAAAAACATCCTAAAGATCCCAGGCCACAGAGAGGTTAGGCTGGCCTCAACTAGAGCCAGGGCCTTCTCGGCCACGGCTCCAATCTGGTGGAACGCTCTGTCACAAGAGACTAGGGCCCTGCAGGACCTGACATCCTTCCGCAGGGCCTGCAAGACAGAGCTGTTCCACCAGGCCTTTGGTCAGGGCGCAGCCTGACCCCCTCCTCTGGCAATCGGCAATCTGCACAGAATTTTGCTTGATGGTTGCCATTAATTTGACTTTAATTTGATTTGATTAATTTTATAATGAATGTTTTAGAATGTTGTTAGCCGCCCTGAGCCCAGCTTCGGCAGGGGAGGGCGGGATATAAATAAAATTTATTATTATTATTATTATTATTATTATTATTATTATTATTATCAGATGTCAAAGAGATAAACAACTACCTGACATTTAGAAGACATCTGAAGGCAGCCCTGTTCAGGGAAGTTTTTAATATGTGACATTTTAATGTATTTTTAATCTTTGTTGGAAGCCACCCAGAGTGGCTGGGGAAGCCCAGCCAGATGGGCAGGGTACAAATAATAAATTATTGTTATTATTATTACAAAGTTGTGACGATTTGCTATGAGGTAGGAAAAAACAAAATGGCTGGTGTCAAAAAAATTCCTACCAAGCCCCTTGGACAACCAAGGCAACCAACTGAGGTCCATAGCAAGGTCAAGTGTGGAATGCATGACAATAGAGGGAGGGAAGGAGATCCGTGCATGCAGGAAAGAAACAGGCTGAGCCACAGTCCCGCTCTCATTTAAGAGCTGCAAACCACACACCCCAGCATGTGTATTGACTGGCTACGGGCATGATGCAGGTCAGGGACTCTTTTGTGACACAGTGGGTCATCCACACCCACTGTGAAGCATGGGAAGCGAGACCCCACTCATAACCCCTCCCCTCGGGGAAGAGGAGAAGCTTTGCACAAAACTTACACAGTGGTTTGACTATGTCTGGTCTTTCTTGAGCGTTCATCCTGATTTGCATACATGAGGTGCTCACATTTCTTCTCATTAAACATTGGTCCATCGCACACTTTTGAATGCATTTCGCTATCACTCTCCTAACTGCACAAAATCCTTTCTTTCTTTCTTTCTTTCTTTCTTTCTTTCTTTCTTTCTTTCTTTTTTGCTGCAATAGGATGAAAACTTCAACTGTCCTGAGGCTGTCCTGAGCTCCTCATAGGAAGCAGTAGAAGAGGACATAAATCTAGTTCATAAACAAAATGCAGCTGAACTGTTGCAGTGTGGCTATGATACTACAAAGAGATATTGTACGCACAAGGGGAAATCATGTTCACAGCTGGATATTTCTTTGAAAGTTCTATGGGAGCAGCTTGCACTGAAAGGAAAGATTTTTTTTGTTTTGTTTGAGATTTAGATTTAAGGTGAGGGGGGAAATAAGTTGTGTCTTCAATATACTGTGAAAACTTCAATGAAATCTCTGGCTCTAGCCATTTGCTGCATTAGTTTGGCAAACCACAGTTTAAGCATCCTTTGCTCCCTAGATTACCCCAAAAGGTGAAGCAAAGCATACAGTGAAACAAATGTTAAGCATACCTAATTAAGGAGAAAGCACTAACTGACACAAAGGATTGCCCTGTCCCAATTCTTTTGATTTGACAAATAATTTGCTGGGGTAAATCCTCTCCCATTATCTTTTATTGCTGGGTGTTTATTCATCTCACTCATGTGGCATTGCAGTTCCACATCCCAAATTTTAGGTTATAGATTAGTGACTAAGTTTTAATTTATATATATTTTTAACTGTTGCTATATCTGTATTGTCCCTGTTATACCTAATTGCAAATTCAAATGTATCCCTATTGTGTTCTATGACTTCCTTGATATTGTATGTGAGCTGGAACTGGTCTGTGACCGAAATAACAAAAGTCAATTCAATTATTCAGAGTTCAAAAACATGCAGGGAGCTTCCGTGGGTGCATAAGTTTGCTACAAAAGTTCTGCCTTCTTATTTGTGGAAAGCAGATGAATGAGTGGGTTGGGGGCAAGCCTAGTGCTCTTGACCCTGCTCCCTTCCACCATGTGTCCAATTGACTCTAAAAGCAAAATGCCTGATGAGAGCTTTGCACCTCCCCAAAGGTGAAGTTTGGAAGGCAAGGCTAAAACAGTGAAATATGCAGAGGGATGGTATGCTGGGTATCAACAAAAATAATTCCTGTAGAGTGTGGAGGTCTATGATTTGTACCTGCAGGTTGTGACTAGGAGGAGTGCTGTAAGGACAGTGATTTTAACACCAGGAAACAGTTTGCTGTGGTCCAAATATCTTGTATGCTCGGGTAGGGAACCTGTGGCCTTTCACATGGACCATTGGCCATGCTGGCTGGAGCTCATGGGAGCTGGGGTCCTACAACATCTAGAATGTCCCAGGTTTTCCACCCTTGTTGTTGGTGAATGTCTTCTCCCATATAAACTTCCTCACCATCTCAGATTTTCTGGAGAGGCCTTGGTCCATGTCTCAGTTGCTTCTGAAATGAGGTTGAGGGCTACCAGATGAGGCTGTGGACATCTTGTTTTGACTCAAATAAGGGTAAAGATGTTCCCTTTCCAAAAGGCCTTTGGAGCATGTGCAAAGCAGTTCATTCAACAATGCTCGGTTTAATTATATTTGATGATGGTTCTATTTTTGTTTGTGCCTTCTTTTGCTTCACTCCTTCTCCTGTGGATTTCTTATAGCCCATCCCTGATCTGGAGGATGAGAAAGAAAATAAATAAAGATAGTAAATCATCAAGAGGCAAAATGTTGCAGATGTCTGAAGGAATTGAGTCATCACACACTACTGCCTTCTCCCGATTGGGGACGATACTTGGGTGGAAGCAGATTTCTCTCTCTGCAGTCCTAGTTGCATGGGCAATTGTGCATGTAAATAGATTCTGCACTGGTGATTCCCCACCCTGATTCCACAAGCAGGGCTGTTAGCGAGCAGCCCATTTATAATTAAAAAAACCCTGAATTCCCAGGGATCAGCTACTCAATCAGTCTCCGTGTTCCCCACTCTTAACCAAACACCTGATTAGAATATTAACTTCTTCTTCTATTTCTTCTTCTTCTTCTTCTTCTTCTTCTTCTTCTTCTTCTTCTTCTTCTTCTTCTTCTTCGTGCTATATTGGATCAAAGCCTGCATTTGTAACCTTGTTGCAGACACCTTTAGAAAAGCAAGTTTGTAACATTCGAAAATTGAAAGGCGGTTGCATATAGTTCATGGGGACAAGAGGTGGGGGGTGTTGAATCTGATTAACATTTTGCTGATGCACAATGCTTTTTGGGGGGTGTTTGGGGGTTCTGCATGATCGCAGAAGCAGCAAGTGCTTGCAGACAATTGCAAATAAAATGTTCCAAGCTAAGCAATACTATTTCATTGCGGGATTGCTTAGGACAGGCAGTGCTGTAACATTAACAGTTATGTCTGTCCAAGGGAAGCAAACAACAATCAAAACATAATAGAGTTTTATAGCAGAGAGAGGCAAAATCAGAGCTGGAAATGGCCTTATTATGAGAGAGAGTTAAGAGCTCCTCCACTGCTGATGTCAGCACAGCAGTTGTTTGTTCACCTGTTTATTGCTTTTAATAGAAGCCAGGAGACCAACTGCTGATTTGCTAAGAACTAATTTGTTAATAGCTTTCTGAAAAGAAATAATAACTTGAATGAATTCGGAAAGCTAAGATCATTTGGCAACAACTTTCATATCCTCTTCTAGACTCAGAAACAAACTGATCCATTAAAAGAATACGATATCTTTGTGTGAACTTATTTAGGGCTGGTCTAAAATGGGCTCACTTTTAGATGCTTTTGCCCCTTTCCATGATTTTTCACAAGGCATCGTGGAGGGAGTGAAAGAATTAACTCACTAGGATTCTTTACACACACACAAAGGAAGGAAGAAGTTCCCACCAAAGAAGAATGGATAAGTAAGGTGATGGACTATGCAGAAATAGCAAAGTTAACAGCCAGAATGAGAGACTCTAATGATGATTGCTTTGTGGGAGACTGGAAGCCCTTCTCGGACTATTTGGGGAAATATTATAGCTTGATGAACTCACGAGCAGGATTTGAAATATGAGTGACAGAAGGATTTAGAGAATAGAGTACTGAAGTGATGGTATAAGAAATAGAAGGTGTTGTGCAGCAGAGGGGGGAATTAAAACACCATGGAAAATGGGATGGGAAGTCAGAAAAAGACAAATTTGTGTGTGTGTGTGTATTCGCTCCTCGACCTTTTGGCTAAGACATGGCTTCCCACAAAGAACTCTCGGTGCTATCGTTTGTTAAGGGTGCTGGGAACTGTTAGGAGACTCCTAAAGTTTGGCTTAGTGTGTTGTCTGAACCAAGATTCATGGTTAAGGTCCTTCCTGACTGAGCATGAGCTGTAGAAGATGAGCAGAGTGGCTGTGATTTCCTCTCTAGGAGACCCACAGACACTCACAATCAAACTAAGCCAAGGTTGCAAACCAGGCTACAGTCCAGGAGAAAAACATCCCCAACCAAGCTGTAAAAATCACACAGCAGAACACTGAAAAATGTTTTCAAATACTGAGGAATACTTTCAACAATTGGCAGAATGGGGGAGAGAGAGAAAATTCAACTCCTTTAAGAGAACACTGTGCCTTAACCATTTCATCTTCAGTATCCCATTCTAATAACATTTTGAACATTTTAGAAATCGGTTTTCTATTGCTCTCAAGCAGCCCCCTTTCAAAATCAGGCCTTTGTTCCATAAAACCATTTAATACATCCTTCTTAAATAAGTCATTGACTTGATGATACTGAAACCAACCCGCTACCAGGTCTTGAATTTCTTCTAGGTTTTTTTGTTTAGTTTATACCTACTTTCAGTGTAACTTAAAGTTCCCCTATTCTACTTCATATTTATCTCCTTCTTTTTGAGCACAGGCCTCTAGGTGTTTTCATAATGGTGTTTTCCTTCCAAGTAGATTCTTATATCTGGTTCATACTCCAAATATGAGTCAATCCATATCAGCATTTTCTACACTTATTAGTAGCACCTCTCCATGTTTTCATTTGGAAGTCTCTCCCAGCCCTACCTAGAGATGTTGGGGATTGAAAATGGGACCTTATGGGTTTAAAGCAGGGGCTGTACCACCGAGTTCTGGCCCTTCCCCTGAATGCCCAAGAATGTCCCTATTTTCATGTCCCTATTTTCATCTGTGCAATATTGGAAGACATTGTTTGATCTATGTGTCCACGCAGGTATACCCAAGGTGCCTTTAAATCAGGCATAGGCAAACTCTGCCCTCCAGATGTTTTTTTGGACTACAACACCCATCATCCCTGACCACTGGTCCTGTTAGCTAGGGATGATGGGAGTTGTAGTCCCAAAACATCTGGAGGGCTGAGTTTGCCTATGCCTGATTTAAATCCACCTGCTACAGCTCTGAAGATTTGCAGCAAAGGAACAATAAGGTTCTCTCCTCTCCCTACCGCCAACTGCACTGATTGGATTTCCAAGCTAGCTGTTTGAGCTGACACCTAGTGCAAGGGGTATGCGCCCTTACAAGTGAAAAGCAAACAAATCCCTAGCTTTGTAAAAGACTTCATAAGGTCTGCTCACCGTATTAGAATACACAATGTTTTCGGGATGTCAGATTAGCTGCCGTTGGCTTCAGCCAAGTGCATTTCTGCCGCTGGCTCCTGGCACCCTGCCACAACTGACTTGCTTTTCATTCATCAAGTCTCACAGCACAGCACTCTCACCAGGCAATAGCTCCCTGCTCCTGACGAAATCTCTTTATCACAGAACCGGGTGCCTTTCAAAGGGTTCATCATGGTGAAAGGGGTCTGCAATAAAAAAAGTGTGGAGAACGAGGGGGACCAAAGCTATTTATCAGCATGGCAAGCAGACTGCTAGAAAATGATACGTTTCCTTCTATGTAACTGAAGTTTATCACCACCTCATTTTATTTTATTTTTTACTTTGACGTGCATTTATCCTATGATTTGGGGGTGATAAAGCAGGTTATTACATCTGCTCCATTCTATTCAATAAACCTTTTGAGGATTTCTAATTGAAGTTGCCAGATAGAATGTGCTGTGATTTAACAAGCAACTCCTCTCCACCCCACCCTCATTCTCATTTTTTATTTTTTATTTTTAATCTATGTGTTGCACTTTGGAAATCTCATTAGGAGATGAAATACAAATTTCAGGCACAAATTGTTGATATGAGGAGGAAAAAAGAAAGAAAACAGATTTTAAGTAATTAACAATATAATCCTATACATGTCACCTCATAAGAAACCCCCAATGAGTCCAATGGGACTTGCTGCCAGGTAAGCCAGTTTAGGATGGCAACCTTACAGAGCAATCCTATAGGGTGCATTATGCCTGGCATGCTCTGGTCCATGGGGTCACAAAGAGTCGGACACGACTAAACAACAACAATGCCTGTTGTGTTCTTGTCCCTATGTGTTCAGCCCAGGAGCAGAGGGGTAAACCCAGAAGTGGTTCACCAGGTGAGGCAGAGCCACACTGCTAGCTTCCTGGCAGGTAGGTCACTGTTATTTACCTGGAGGGAGATGGGTGAGGTGGTGTGTATATTGGCGCAGTGCAAACACACCAGCAGAGCCAATCCAGCATGCCAGGAGGAAAAAGCAGTGGGGGAATGAAGCAGGGAGAGGCTTAATATCTCCTGCTCTCCATTTGCTGCTGCTCACTACAATCACTGACTGCCACTGCTTTGTATAAGGTGAAGGTGAGGTTGGGACACTGAGCAAGATACTTCCATAACTACAAGCCTGGAGCTACTTCCAGGAGACACACCTAAGAACTGGCCCCACCAGTGGGGGAAAATAGTATGGGTGGATGGACTAACTGGATATGTCCTCCATCAGGTCTTAGGTTGCACTGATAGCCTGCTCTCTGCTCTGCCTGATGGTCCACAATGTCAGCTCAGAATAAACATCTACCATTTAATTTTGTGTGTGAACCAGGTGTGGATATTACCAAGAACTGGGAGGAGCTATTAAGAGTGCTCATCAGGAGATCTGGAATGAAATATCACCAGTATGCTGATAGCATGCAACTCTGTTCTTCTGCAACATCAGAAGAGGCTTTGGTTGTCCTCAGCCATTCTACAGGTGCAGTGGTGGTCTGGATGGATGAGAATCAATAAGCTGAATCCCAACAAGATGGAAGTGCTATGGACAGGTGTCCAGGAGCTGGGGGTGGGGTCTCATTCCCTTAGAAGGAGCAGTTGAGGGATGCTTCTAGAACCATCACTGCTGATGGAGATGCAAGTGCAGCCACTGGTATAATGTGGGCGTGGTCAGGGGGGCCATGACCCCAGGCGCAAATTTATGAGGGGGTACATCCAGATGACCTCACCAAGGCCAGAACTGTCAGGGAGGCAAGCTGTGCCTGGGCCGGGCTAGGGTGGCACCTCCTTGTGGCTGACAAAGGGATGTCTGTGCCATAGCTGTCAACTTACAGATTTGAAAATAAGGGACCAGCAGCCTCGAAAATAAGGGATCAGCAGCCAAAATAAGGGATTTTAGTCAACCAGCTGAAATACGAAGTTAAAAGGGACCAGATCATTTAGGAGAGCAGCGCCGGTTTTTAGCCCTTCGTTTCCAGAGGTTGCTGCTCAAGACACCAGCTGATGAAACACGGCAATTAAATAACTACAAGCAGCAACCACTTTTCGCTCAAAACAAAGTCCAAGCTACGAAGATGCTGCTGCAGTTCTGTATCTTTTCTCTCATGCTCCATCTGCAGCTCTCAGTTCCATCAGGCGGGGTGGGAGGAAGGGGGGGGGAATACCACCCGAAGTAAACCCGCAGATCAGACCATCTATGCTAGTCTACCACTACAAATCTGTGGGAGAAGCGCTTGCGGTCCTTCCTCCGCTTTCCCCCTCTATGGTTAGCCCTTGGAACAGCTGCCCGCACCTCTGCCTCCTCCTCCTCTTTCTGAACTGCTTTCTCTATGGTTGCCCTCACTCTCCTCTCAAAGCTCCTCGGCAATTCATAGGCCACGCCAAGCTGCCCATCTCATCCTGGTCCTTTGGCGGCGCAGCCACAGTACAGCCTAGCAGGGGCGCCGGTGGCGACAGGCAGAGGGGAGGCCCCAGGCAAAGATGCTCAGTTCGGCTGCATCGAGGAGGATGGCGGCGGAAGGGCCTGAGGCTCCCGCCAGTCCCAGCGGGGAGGGGCTCCCAGGGGCCGAGGCTTGTGAGAGGAGGCCGGAGGGGGGCGGCCGGGCAGCCAAGCAACACAGTTGGAGCCTCCCTCCTCCCTGGCCAGCAGGGAGGGAGGGAGAGAGAGGAGCTGCTTCCTTTGAAACCCAGGAAATTTAAGGGACAGCATCAATAAGGGACAGCAGCAGGACATGGTGCAGGGATAAGGGAGTTTCCCACCAAATAAGGGACAGTTGACAGCTATGGTCTGTGCATGCTCTGCCAATGGGCTGGCCAAGAGGGAAGGAGGAGGAAGGCACTGCCTGAGCCATGTTTGTTGCCCAGAATGCCTCGCTGCAAGGCAGGAGGGTGAGGCAACACTGCAATCTCCTGGCTTCACAGTTCTCTGCCTTATCTCTGTTCCCAGGTTGGGGCTAGTTTACAAGGAGAGGCTCCCTTGATTAGAGGCTGCCTGGCATTTGCACCGCCTCGGGGCACCGGCAACCCACGCTATGCCCTTGAGTGCTATGCCCTTGTGATTCCCCAACAAAGAGTAATTTGCATAAAATACAAATAGCCAAGATTTTTAAAGCTAAGTCCAAAGTTGCCTGATTTATTCAATGGTGGCTATCTAGTCTTTTATATGTAATAAGTGCTTGGATTATTAATGTATTTGGATGACTTGGTATGATTTTATGATTTCACTGTTTAAACGTATGCCAATAAAGGCTATGACAAACATAATACAGAATAAATCCAGACCCAAACAGCATTAATTAACAGCATAGCCCTAGATGTATCCATTCAGAATTAAAAATCCCATTGCACTCAATGGAACTTAATTGCTAGGTAGGTTTATACAGAACCGTAACTTGAAAGAGGGGACAGAAAAAGGGAATGACCAACCTAACTCTGATCACAATGAAGTTATGGTGCTTCAGGTTGATCACTATTATGTGATAATGTTGCCTTTACTGTTCTCTGTAAGCATAATATTACTAAGGTAATAACAATGTTATTAAGGTAAGGTAATAAAATACAGAATATGTATTTAAATATGTAATAAATATGAGAAGTGTGAAACATGAAAATTAGAACCAACTACTTTTAATATGATACAATGAAGAGTTATATTATTGCATTAGGAGCCAATTATTTGCAGGAGGCTATGTGAAAATATTACACTGCGCTTCTAGTCTTGATTTACAGAACTATTTGGATAAGAATATTTCCCTGATGGGTTGCCATGGTAACTGGCTGGTAGTTATTAGCAACTCACCCCCACCCCGTTTTTTTATTTATATTTTTATTATTTTTTTACTGTCTGATGATACAGAAAGTGAGATGTGGAACACCAAATTAATCCCTACGTTAAGCCAAGTGGTTACTGCACTGGAGCAAAGGAAGCAGCAGGCTTTTTCCCAAGGTCTTCACTTAATGTGCTTGCTAATGATCTAGCAAAGAGTAAACAGGGAGGGAGCAGCAGAATCTGAGGATGGCCAAGGGGAAAAATGGTTCTGGGTAGTTGAGCACAAGGTCCTATGTGAAGAGTTATAGAAGGACTGTGGAAAATTAAGTCACAGGGAAATTAAATAGGGGACAATACTCAACCTTGAGTAAGCGCTACACTTTGGGAAATTAAAAGAATATTGGTGGGTGGGTGAGAGAGAGAGAGATTAGGATGAGGGTGAACCTTCAGGTGCTTCAGGATTTTTAAAATTAGAATCTGCTGTTTAGACTGGGTTGAATTTTCACTGGCAACGTAAGGCAGCCTATGTAAAAAATCAATGGTTTTGAGACTTATTTGTGGGGATGGGCTGGAGGTAGGACTGTCAGGTTTCCTGAGAGTCAGATCCAGTGATACAGGAGTGGAGCCTGGGGTCTTTAGGGGAGGAGCCTGGTGGTACTTGATGGGTGCCAGAGCTGGCCAGTGAAAGGAAGTGGCTGAAGGTACCTTAGAGAGGAAGATGATGGACATGGGGAAATCTCTCAAGATAAGTAAACAAAAATCATCAGTGACCATCACACAGAAATTTTACTCCTTCCCTGGAGATCAGGAGGGGGCCATTGTTTATTATTATCATGTTTATTATGTTTATTATGTTTACAGTGGTACCTCTGGTTACGTACTTAATTCATTCCGGAGGTCCATTCTTAAGCTGAAACTGTTCTTAACCTGAAGCACCACTTTAGTTAATGGGGCCTCCTGCTGCAGCCACGCCACTGCCGCACGATTTCTGTTCTCATCCTGAAGCAAAGTTCTTAACCCGAGGTACTATTTCTGGGTTAGCGGAGTCTGTAACCTGAAGCGTCTGTAACCCGAAGTACCACTGTATTATGTTTATTCAGGCTATCTTGCTTTTGCTATGTTGTCATCAAAAGAAATGAGTGAGAAAATATTAAAGATTTCATTTGTTTCCAACAGTGAATTGTAGCTTTGCTTATTGAATCGTAAAAAAGTTTGTTAGTTTGTGCATTTTTTTAATCTGCCCTCTGCCACAGTGTCCCAAAGAACAGCAAAAAACACAATATTAAAATAGTCACAACCACAAAACATTTTTTTTTCTGGTGGTACTCAGTGGTATGCAATACTGGCATCCCCCCCCTCAAAAAAAATTTGTTAAAAGTGTGACACCTACTGTCACAACTTCATGATGAGAATCGGCACTGTTTTTTTTATTAACGCCCACCCCCCCCCCAGTAAAAACAGTTCCATATATAAAACTCTACAAGCATTTAATAGCAATTCCTTATACAAAAAAGTTTAAAATTGCTCCAGCACAGATCCAGAGTGGGATATCAAACTCCCCTTAAAAGGTCTGATGAAAAAGATGGACTTCAGCAGGTTCCAAAAAGACAACAGGTTCTCCTGAGCTATGATACACATCATTCCAGCAGAGGCACTTTTATACTGAGGCTTTGGTAATATATATGCTTTAATTGATGGGTGTATAGCATATATCAGCTGCATAGGTTCAAACAGCTGTTTTCCAATGGCCTTTAATAATAATAAAAAAAGCAGTTGGAGTTTTGAGCTGCCCAGAAGTTCTTTAGAAAAGTAAGCCCTGACTTATTTTGACTCAGTGTGCCCAAGCTTGAAAACAGGAGGGAGCTGCTGCAGCCTTGAAGCTTATGTTAAATGCGGCACAGCAGTGCCCCCTGGGGCACAGCGGCTGCTCAGATGCTGCTCGTATCTTAAAATCGTTGACAGTGCAGAGGCTCCACAACAGCCAGTAGCCTGCACAGAGCTCTGCTTTTATAAACCGGGACCTTGAAAGTAACTCATATATGATGGACTACCATCTGTTTACTCTGTAGCCCTTGCTCCAGCTCACTGCTGAGTGCCACGACCTTGGAGTGCTTCCCCTCCCGCCTGCGTGACATGTTGCAAAATGGAGACATGTTGCAAGATATAAATGAAGAGAAAAGGAAGTGTGATTTATGTATAGAGGGGTAGATTCCTGCTCTGCCAAATTCATGGCTTTGGGAGGCAATAAACACACAGCAACCCACCCACCCCTAGTGATATCTGTGTCTGGACATCAGTGAATATCTAATGTGTGAACCACTTCCAGAGGTGGAGAGAGAATTTGCAGAACTCATGGAAACGCACACATACACACACACACAGAGAGAGAGAGCGAGAGAGAGAGAGAGAGAGCAACTGAAGGGCCGAAAGCATGTTTTGGGTTGAATCCTTGATATCTCCAGCTTTTAAAAAAGATAATCAGATAGAAGGTATTGGGGGAAAATTTGCTGGAGACCCTGAAGAGCCACTGAGGGTCAGAGTAGACAATATTTGCCTAGATGGGCAACTTTTCTGATCTGCTACATAGCACTTATCTGTGTTCCAAAGCCACCCCAGACTCGGGGAAGGAGATGAAGAGTTTAATCCTGTCTTCCAACTAACAACACCTCACCTGGTTTCCCAAGGACCATGGGGGACTCCTCACACATCTTCTCCTGCAAACTTCATCCCTATCTTCCCGGTGCTTAAATTATCTGTGTTGGCTATGCAGGCTTGCCCACTACAATTTTACCCTTACTTTTCTTGCAACTCCCCCCCCCCCAAAAAAAAAATAAAGCTTCTCAGATTTCATTACCTGGGATGCCTGAATGGTCTTGGCTCCCTCTGACCTGATGGGGCATTCCTTCACCCATTCAGACTATCTGCTCCTGTAATACTCACCTTTACCTGAATTTGTACACATTTAATATGTGATTTAATACATTTAAATGTAATTTAATACATTTAAATGTGATTGTACACATTTAATATATAATAGGGACGCGGGTGGCAGTGTGAGTTAAACCACAGACCCTAGGGCTTGCCGATCAGAAGGTCGGTGGTTCGAATCCCTGCGAAGGGGTGAGCTCCCATTGCTCGGTCCCTGCTCCTGCCAACCTCGCAGTTCGAAAGCATGTCAAAGTGCAAGTAGATAAATAGGTACCGCTCCAGTGGGAAGGTAAACGGCATTTTTGTGCACTGCTCTGGTTCACCAGAAGCGGCTTAGTTATGCTGGCCACATGACCTGGAAGCTGTATGCCGGCTCCCTCGGCCAATAAAGCGAGATGAGCACCGCAACCCCAGAATCGGTCATGACTGGACCTAATGGTCAGGGGGTCCCTTTACCTTTAATATGTGATTGTGCAGTACGTGTCATCTGCTTAAGGAATGTATGCAGAATTCAAGTGACTGAAGGCCATTAAGTAGTCCAAAAGCAAGACCCTTAGAAGCTGCAGGGCTACTGCCATTCTATAGTCATTGGGTTGCTTTGGTAGCTGTAATAATAATAATAATAATAATAATAATAATAATAATTTCTTATTTATGCCCCACCCATCTGGCTGGGTTTCCCTTGAATGCCCAAGGTGACACTAGGCTGCTGACTCTGGGGATCTGCAATATCCTGGAACAGACTAAGCAGAGAATTATATAAAGGACAACCGTCAATAACTTCTCCCAAGCTCTTCCTGCCAAAGGATATGACCCTACTTGTGTTCTCAAACAGAAGTCCTCAACAGCACATTCCCAACCTTGCACAAGTCAACATATACAAAACCAGACAAGGACTGTGTAATAAGCACAGCAAGCATCTCCAAGGGGGAGAGGCCAATTTTAGGTTTGACTCTGTCAGTTTAGGTAAGCAAGGCTTCAGGTGCCTTCAGCTCTCTGCTGAAACAGAATCCCTTTTTATTTTTTAAGGTTTTTTTTATTAAAGATTTTCTTGATTTACAAAAGTATGTGCAATCTCTCTCTCTCTCTTTTTCAGGTAACATTTTTTACAGATCAGCTTCATTTGTTGCGACATTAGGAAGAAAAGGGGGAAAGAGGTGGAGGGGGAAAGGTAAGTGGGGGTCGGGCGGCAATGTTTCGATTTTCCTTAATATATGTGGGGTTTTGTGCCACAGTCGCTTGTGCAGGTTCTCAACTATTCACTTGTGTTTCTTTGGTGGTGAGAAAGGTTGGGGTTGGCCTAGGGTGTGGTTGTTTGTTTGTGATCTTTGTTTTCATGTGTGAGTGGGGTGGGTGGGTGTTTTGGGTCAGGTTAGCCATATTTATTTGTATGTTGTCGGTGGATTTTTGTCATTGTCTTGATGGGCTGTGTATGAACAGAATCCCTTTATACCTACCATGGAAGGAAGAGCTCCAGCCAGGAGGGCTCACCAGGAGCTGTCCAATGTACTGATTTCTGTGGCCTCTGCTTAAAGTGATCTGCATCTGCCTAATGTGGGCTGCTCAAAAGAGACTCAGTCTGATTACATTGAATCCCCTTACAAACCTCAAGCCCCACAGAATGTATTGTGAAGGGGAGGAGGAGTCACTTGAACGTCCTCCGCACATTGCATTAAATGCTACACCAGAACATCACACACCCCGGAGCCCTAATGTGCCCACACACTCGGAGCATCTTTGAACCCAGTGTCGGCATGAAGAGGCTGCATCTGCTGCTGAGACTTTGAGTGCTGCGCTTCTGATTTGTTCGTGGTTGATGCAGACCAAGTAGCTCTTAATGCTTGTACATCGTGGATAATGTTGTCAAGGTTACGGCCAATCCAGGCGATGCCAAAGCTGTACAATTGCCAGTGTCCATCGTTCTCAAGGGGGCCGATTTCAGCAGGCTGCTGACTCCTACTTTCCCAAGTCTCTTGTCAAGTGGAAGACCGTCCCAGAATTCCCTGCAGTGGTAGAGCAGACTCTGGTGAGTTTACATTTATGACAAGCATTTCCCTCACAAGAGAAACTCCCAAATAAGAGATGCAAGGGATTTCGTCTGACATCTTGATAAATTCAAAGCACAAGCTCCACCACTGAGCTAGGGCTTCTAAGCTACAGTTTAAATTTTTATGTTTAGAACATCCTTGTCTTGCCATAAATTATTTACCCTACATTACACATTTCCTGGGTGACTGACAGATTTTCTTTTGGATTTTTCATCATTTCCCTCATGTTCGGTACTGTTTCAGCTTTAACATCCAATGTGTCTCTGCTGACCAAGCACATGGAGAGAGCGGAAAGACTGTACAATACATGGAAATTTTGGGTAAGGCGCCAGTCCATTTATGCATCTTGTACTGTAGTGGAGTTCGCACAATGAAAAATTCAGAAAACACAACCCCTTTCGTGAGAGTAAAAGCTGCAATACTGGGAGTAAACTAGTGTGGAAATCAATTCCAAGTCCCCATGCATAGGAATTGGGCTGTGCATATAATATTTAGGTCTTCAGTGTTTCAGTTGTTTAAGTAAGAAAAACATCGGCCTTGGCCACAAACTTACCATATGCCTTAGGTTCAGGTAAAGCAATTTTCTGTTCCCTTCACCATATAGCTTACAATATGGGGTGTCCTTGTTGTAGCTGTTCCACAAGTGTTTGGGATAATGATAACATTCTTTCAATTTTCCCCCCTTTAAAAACATCTCTTTTCCACCAGCACCATGGCCACTCATCTGTCAATTCTATTTCCTTTGAATACTTCCTTTTTCTTTCTTTTTCTCCCCTGCACCCTATGTTTTTGAAGCCAGCCTGTTTCCAGCCCCCTTTGGACTCCTCGCTCTCTCAAAAATCTCTGAGAAATGTCAGGCCCCGATCTTACATTATCAAGAAATAACATGGCCACGGCCTTTCCCGAGCTATTTCTGAAGCTATTATTGTGTTATTTCCAATTTTGGAAGGCAAATAGCTTGCCAGACACTAGTCTTTGTTTTCCTTTTGAAGACAGCACAGCTTTAAGCCTCCAGATACACAGCTTGTATGTAGGACAACAAAAAGCCTCTTTCTCACCTGGTCACACTTGTCCCCAGATCAGAGATAAAGGTTTTGGAAATATTTCAAAATCTGTGCAAGGAGAATGTGATCTTAATAGGTAGACATTGTTGGGGGTTTTTTAGTATGAAATTATTCCCCTGATAGTGTTTTCTTTTGTTCTTGGAAAGGACACAACAAAAGCCACAATTAATGGATGATATTTATTGTATTGAATTAATTATTTTATATGGCACCTCTATTAGGATTTCAAGGCAGTGGACCAAAGACTAAAGTTGTGCACACACCATACACTTAAAGCACATCCTAGGAACTGCAGCTTACCCCTGAAAGGTAAAGGGACCCCTGACCATTAGGTCCAGTCGTGGGGTTGTGGTGCTCATATCGCTTTACTGGCGGAAAGAGCCAGCCTACAGCTTCTGGGTCATGTGGCCAGCATGACTAAGCCACTTCTGGCAAACCAGAGCAGCGCACGGAAATGCCGTTTACCTTCCCGCCAGAGCAGTACCTATTTATCTACTTGCACTTTGACGTGTTTTCGAACTGCTAGGTTGGCAGGAGCAGGAACCGAGCAACAGGAGCTCACCCCGTCCTGGGGATTCGAACCACCGACCTTCTGATCTGCAAGCCCTAGGTTCTGTGGTTTAGACCACAGCGCCACCCGCATCCCTTTGCTTACCCGTTACAAAGCTACAATTTCTGGGACAATTCCTAAAATTTCCAGAATTCTGGAGGGGGTGTGCTTTAAATGTATGATATATACACAGTTTACACTGGTTGAACTAATTCCCACTGAAATCAGTAGGACATGTTAGTCCTTACTTCGATCCTGATTATTTCAGTGGGAATAGTATGCTCCAATCCACCCACTGGTGGAGGAAGAGGGGGGCAGGGGGAGTGTACCGCTCCCGGCAGTGCGATCCCGGTGGGGTGCCATCACGGCTGCCCCCCGCCCACGCTGGGAGCCATGCCCCCAGGACGCACATCACGCCCCTGCGGGCAGCACGCCACAACCTCAGGATGTGTGCCACACCCCTGGGACACGCCCAAGCCACGCTCCCACCTGCTCTCCATCCCCTGGTGCCCAAGCATGAAGCTCTGCCACTAAATTCACCACTTTCCAGAGAAAGGGACTTTAGCTGCATCAGAAGATTTTTGTGGCGAGTATTGAAATGGATAGGCCACTTTCATGCACTTCGGAGGACCACTGTAGACCAGCCATTGTGTCTGTTTGTAAGAGTTTGGGATGAGACTTTTTAGGGGACAAGTATAATCTAAGGGGGAGATTACACCATCACTTCAATGAGGCTCTGGCATATGAAGACAATATTGAAGAAACTTTGGCTCGCACATTTTTGGAGTTGAGGTCAACTGCCTATGCCAGAAACATATGAAAGAGAGTATATCTCCTCTCTTCCCTATTTCCATTTTGGTTTCACTCTCCTCCCTTCTCAATATTCCTCTCAGGGCTTTTTTTTTTTTTTTTTTTTTAACCAGGTGGGCAATACAATATACAATTTGCATTCCTTTTCCATTCGGATACTTTTAGGTCCAACGATATTGTATCTGGTTTTTTTAAATACACAACAGGAATTAGACTGACATATTAAGAACAAGCTAAATCTATTTTGTGAAAAATTCATGAGGC
Source organism: Podarcis siculus (assembly GCA_034642415.1). NCBI lineage: Eukaryota > Metazoa > Chordata > Lepidosauria > Squamata > Lacertidae > Podarcis > Podarcis siculus. Next base: position 1,037,086 of record JAXCMG010000169.1, read on the forward strand.
CTTATTGACAAACATGTGTTTGATCTCAGTTCTCGGAAGTCCCAAAGGCTGGCCGCAGAATAACAAATGAACCAGTTGAGTTTTATTGAACATTTCACGGTATTCAGGGGTTATGAATATTAAGATACAATGTTTTAAAAAAACAAAGATTCATATTCTTTTAAAATATGAAAAAATATCTGGATAGGTGTGCGTGCGAGAGAGAGAGAGAGAGCTATATAATGCAGTAACAGTGAACCAATGGTAATGTTTTGTTTTATTTTACTTTTCTAAATCAAGGGTAGCCAACTAGTCCAGCTTTCTGTTGCCAGTGGCTATCAGCTATTGATAGTTTTATCCTTCATGGATTTGTATCATTCCTTTCTTAAAGTCAACTAAACCAGTAGGATTGGCACAAATTATGGCAGCAAATTGTGCAAATTAATTAAGTCTTCCTCCCTTTTTCGTTTTGGAAAAAGTGCATTGTCTCTCTTTCCTGCAGCATACAATTGGAGCTAGCTTGGAAAATCAGATATTTCGCTTCAGGTGGCTGAACTTGCTTTTACTGACATTGAATCATATAATTTTAGAGTTGGAAGAGACCCCAAGGTTCATCTTATCCAATCCCCTGCAATGCAGGAATATGCAGCTGGCCCGTGATCCAACCCATGACCATGTGTTCATACCTCTTTAAAATCTAACAACAAACTACTTGAGCAAAGCACGCTTCAGAAAAAAAGAGACATTGAGGTACCTGTCAGGACAGTGGCAATTATACATCAATGAATATGCAAATAATGCACATTGCAAGGCAATTTACAGATCTGTTTACATATAATGTGTGCATGCTTAGGAAACGAACACTTGTCATAAAGATCTAAGGCAAAAATTATTCATAGCAAGATCTGTGCTGTGATGGGGGTCAAATGAAAGGAAATCCTCTTGATAGTGTGTTTTCAATTGATTCCTTCAACATCCCCTGTGCACAGCCTACCATTTCACATGATGGCGAGGCTCATTTTGAGCTGCTGATAACAGGCGGTAGGACAATTCTAATTTTGGTTTTAGCATATCTTTCTAACGTTAGATGACAAGCACCTTCTTGGCATTTGAAAAACAGGCAGAGTGGGCTATTGTGGATGTAATGAATTTCCAGTATCAAAGAGCATACGGATTAAAGCAGGGGTAGCCAACATGGTCTCCTCCAGCACCAGAATTCTGGTGCTGGAGGAGACTCTTGAGAGTCCCATGGACTGCAAGAAGATCAAACCTATCCATTCTTAAGGAAATCAGCCCTGAGTGCTCACTGGAAGGACAAATCCTGAAGCTGAGGCTCCAATACTTTGGCCACCTCGTAAGAAGAGAAGACTCCCTGGAAAAGATCCTGATCTTGGGAAAGATTGAGGGCACAAGGAGAAGGGGACGACAGAGGATGAGATGGTTGGATAGTGTTCTCGAAGCTACCAACATGGGTTTGACCAAACTGCGGGAGGCAGTGGAAGACAGAAGTGCCTGGCGTGCTCTGGTCCAGGGGGTCACGAAGAGTCGGACACGACTAAACAACTAAACAACAACAAAGCCAACATGGTGCCCTGCTGGTTTTATTGGACTACAACTCCCATCAGACAAAGCCAGCCAGGGGAAATGGGCACTGGAATCCAACATTTGGAGGATTACATATTGGGTACCCCTGTCCTTCAGCAATATGTAACATGGCAGTCCTCGGGTATTGATCCTTTGCATGGGAATGGGACTATTACATACGTAATAGCTCAGTTGGTAAAGCATGCGACTCTAAATCTCAAGCCTGTGAGTTCAAGCCCCATGTTGGGTGAAAGATTCCTGCATTTCAGGGGCTTGGACTTGATGATCCTCGTGGTCCCTTGCAACTCTACGATGCTATGATTGTAAAAGATTGGAGCGATCTCCTTAGTGCTGTGCTGAATTCCTCCCACTGATTCTGCTAAATCCCTAGCCAGCAACTAATTTTATGGGAAGGGCACTTTGGGGTAGGGGGTGGACAGAGATGGTTTCCGAGCATAATTCAAAGTGTTGGTGCTGACCTTTAAAGCACTAAATGGCCTTGGCCCAGTATACCTGAAGGAGCATCTCCACCCCCATCATTCAGCCTGGACACTGAGATCCAGCGCCGAGGGCCTTCTGGCGGTTCCCTCATTGCGAGAAGTGAGGTTACAGGGAACCAGTTGGAGGGCCTTCTCGGCAGTGGCGCCCACCCTGTGGAACGCCCTCCCACCAGATGTCAAGGAAATAAGCAGCTATCTTATTTTTAAAAGACATCTGAAGGCAGTCCTGTTTAGGGAAGTTTTTAATATTTAATGCTGTATTGTTTTTAACACTCAATTGGGAGCCACCGAGAGTGGCTGGGGAAACTCAGCCAGATGGGCGGGGCATAAATATTATTATTATTATTATTATTATTATTCAGGGCCAACTCCAGGACCAGTAAACTATCTGCTAGTCAGACTGCCATACATTACCTACAACACCTTCCACAGACATTTATGTATTTTGCAATAGGGAACAAGATAGAATTTCTCCCTGGGAACAGGCCTCCCAAATCTCTCCTAAACAATGAGTTCTCAGCCTCATCAAACTACAACCCCAAGATTCCTTGGCAGAATCATGACAATTAAGCGGATTTAGAACTGATATTTGCAATGTGGATAAGTCTATGAAACATTTAGGGTTCTTTTTTAGCATATTCATCTATTCCTTGGCTCTTGCCTTACTTAACAACTCTAAACATATTCGTATGTATTTTTGTAATAAGCTATATTTTCAAGAATTTGCTGTCATTTGGCTCCAGAACAGCAAACCGTTTTGACCTTTGCTGTTTCCAGGAGCCTTTTAAACACTGTGCATCCATTAACGTCTCTTCGGCTTTCCGAGTGCCAAAGCTGCAGAAAAGGTTGTTGCCAACGTGGATAAAGAGTTCTTCCCTTAGCTCTCTTTGTCATCTGTTAAAGAACCCAATCCTTGGTTAATCAATCTCTGTCTTCCACAACTCCTATACTGAATGTTTTAAACAATACACACATTCCCAACAATGGGACAAGGCTAATCCTGCAGTGGTTCCTTATTGCAGTAGATGGACTGAAAGTGCCTTGGCTGAGCAAAGAGGAAAGCAGAGTGAAGGGGAAGGAGCCTTGCAGGTTTTCGGCTGGCTGGAGTTCTTGGAGCCCAATTCCTGTTGGACCCCATCTCACTGTTGTCCTAGGAGCTTTATAATGTGGACAACACATTTTGCCCATTTTGATCGGCTGGTTTTTCATCTCCCTTTTTCAGTCATACAAGTTATCCTTTCCTAAATGCCAACTTTTATATTGTGTCTTCTGTCTTAAACAATTGCTAAAACTGTTGCCTTGGTAATTTGAATCTGTATTGTGGTTTTGGTGGCACTGTGGGTTAAACCACAGAGCCTAGGACTTGCTGATCTGAAGGTCGGCGGTTTGAATCCCCGCAACGGGGTGAGCTCCCATTGCTTGGTCCCTGCTCCTGCCAACCTAGAAGTTTGAAAGCATGTCAAAGTGCAAGTAGATGAATAGGTACCACTCTGGCAGGAACGTAAACGGTGTTTCCGTGTGCTGCTCTGGTTCGCCAGAAGCGGCTTAGTCATGCTGACCACATGACCTGGAAGCTGTACGCCGGCTCCCTCAGCCAATAAAGCGAGATGAGCACCGCAACCCCAGAGTCAGTCATGACTGGACCTAATGGTCAGGGGTCCCTTTACCCTTTACCTTATTCAGCAAAATGTTACTCGGAGTAGACCCATTGAAATTAATGATGACTAGAATTGTAGAATTGTTGAGTTGGAGGGGACTACAAGAGTGATCTAGCCCAACGCTTGAAATGCAAGACTCTTTTGCCCAATGTGGGGGCTCAAAACCACAACCCTAATATTGAGAGTCTCATGCTCTGCCAACTAAGCTAGGTTGCATTCATTCATTTCAGTGTGTCTACTCTGAATAAAACTTAGTTGAAAACCACCCATGATCCCGTTAAGTGGGCTATGCCCCAAAAGGCTGATAATAATAATAAGAAGAAAAAGAAGAAGATAGTCCTCAACCCCCAAGCTTCAATATCCTTAATACAAGTGTCTCCTTTTCTCCTCCTCTACATACTTGTCTATTTTTCTTCCTCTCTCTACCTTTCTTTTTTGCTCTCCTGCCCCACCTTCCTATTTTTCCTGCTCTTAAAATGGCTATTGCTCAGTGAGTTGGAGGGTAAGAAGATTGTGATCTATGACGATAGAGTATACCAGGCAGAGTGTCAAATATACATCTACCTGGTGCACCCTGTGGTTGGAAGCAAGTGGTTAGATCCATGCAAAATTCAGCATTGAGCAGGGTGACTGAGAAGGCAGTCTTTTGACAACTGAGAAATTGGCAGCAACCATTGATTTGCTGTAAAAATGGCAGCTGCAAAAGTAGCCGCAATGCCAGCATATATTCTAGAGTGACATGAACTACTGGAAAAAATAAAAGGTTTCTGACACATTGTTAACACTGATTTGTGAGGGAAAGATGTATGGCCCTGGGTTCAAGATTCCTTCCAATGGCACTGGGCTGTGAGTGGTAGTTTTTAAAACACTGAAAATTGAGGTCTTTAAAAACAAATAAACAAAAGCAGAAGCAAAACTGAAAAGACCACCCCAACCAGGGCTCTTTTGGGAGAAAGGGTGGTATATAGGTATATAATATTATTTCTTTATTTAAGAAAAACATTACAAGATGGGAGAGAACTCTTAGAAAACAGACACATTTTCCCCCCTGAATGATTAAAAAACAAAACAAAAACATAAACACCAAGGTTGTTTCAAATTGAGCCAAAGAGGGTTATCCCATCTTCACACAATTTTATTCAGCTTTATCCCCCAGTCTCTAAATCAAATGGAAGATTGCAAAGAAACTGAAAAGTGACTATATTCTTTAGGTTAACCATGATCACATTATGAAGGAATCCAAGTTCACTTATGCAGCTCAATAATTCATTGTTTCTAATTACTTACATAGAATAAATCATTGTTAACGAACCCTGGACATTAAATTACAGGCACTAAAATATCTTAACAACTGGTCTCACTCAAAATACTAGCATGTTCCTTATTGCTCTTTAATGTGGCTGTCTTGGTAATCCATTCAATATATGATTAGACAAACCAGGTGTCTCAAAGGTAGTTGGGCTGGTATCAGCCTAGCAGAAAACCATTTATGCTTCTTTTGTGTGCAATGTACTTTATATATTTTGAATTTGGGGCATGGTACATTCAGAAGCCATAGTGTCCCCTCCTCCTCCTCCTTGATCTATGCCTGAACCTCACCTTCATTGTCTTCCTTACCTCAGAAGCTCTTAATTGTTTACATTTGTCCTGTCTGTCCCTTCTCCTTTCCAATTTTCCTTTCCCATCCATTTTCTTTGATCCTCCCCTCCCCTCATTCTTCTGGACACTCCCTATCACAATCCTCTGCCAAGAGAAGCCAACCTGCTTCTCTTGGCAAGCTGTTTTACCGGCCATTGAGCCAGACTCCCTCAGTCTAGTACCCCTGATCTCCAGAATTCCATCTCACTGTCGTTCCATGTATTTATTCATCCACATTCATTTTCCCACCTTTTCCACCTCAGCCTCTTGCAGCTGTAGTTGAAAGATTCCCATAGTGGGTGATGGGAAAGAGTGGCAGCCGGAGTGGCTAGCACTGGGATATATACACAAATGCTCTGGCTTATTATAAGTCAGTGTCTTGTGTTGCTATACTTTCTTTGGTGGATCTGAGGGGTTCAGTCTTAGGGATTATCAGGTGGAGGTCAAAAATCTCTCCGGCAAGACTCCAGACCTGGTGACGGGTTGGGAACTGTCTGAGGACCCCAGTGGCTCAGAAGTGCCCCTCACTGGCCTGATTCAGCCATATCACCATTCATTGCCCTCCTTACTAGCCCCCTAGGCAGCCATTTTAGTAGTGGGAGGGTAACAGTGCTGCTTTTGACTGGGAGCGAAGCTTCATTCCCATCCATGTGGCAGTCCTCCATCTTAAATGGAGTGTGGTGCTCTCCTTGTAGTCCTTGATTCCTGCCTTGTGTGCCTCTCCGCTCAGGCTCACAAGAGAGAAAAATGCCTAGTTTGCCTTGTTGTGGAGGCTTCCAGAATTTCTGGAGTGGGTTTGGAATCCACTGGAAAACATGGCTCCCTGTGTCCTCTAAAGAAATACCTCAGAGGAGTCAAACTCTCTCATGCTTAGCTGAAGATTTACTTGCCTCAGGTTGCTCAGTGCGTGGCTGTTTACAAGATTGTGTGTAATTATACTAATAAACAATAATTTGGTCAATCATCTTTTTTTCAGACTAGCATAAGCCTGATTCATATAAAAGTAAAATAAAACACTGGTGTGAACAGCTTTCTTACCTTTGTGCCAATAAATTAACTGAACAAATGCTGATAAGTAGCAAACGCCCCTTTGAGGTGACATATTGGATTTATGTTTGTTTGGCAAGCCAAGCAAGCAATTACCAACACTATTGTGTTGCGCTTTCTTTAATACAACATTTTTTTGTTCCTCTTTTGAATATTACTATGGATGGGGAAATGGTCTTTGATTTTCTCCCTAAGGAGAATGATTATGAGAACAAGGAGCAATGATGGCCATCAAGAACAAATAACCAAACTCCTTTGAAGGTTGCAGGCACTTAATTTTGTACTTGCAGTTTATTAAAGTGGATGACTTTGATATACACTGGCTTCTCAGGAAGTATGCATCACATAAAATTCCATTATTTGCTTCACACAAAACAGTTCCCCCCCCCTCAGTCCTATAACTTTGTTTATTGTGCTGTAGGTAAACCAACAAAAAAAAAATAAGGAGACAAGCAATATGTTCTTAGAGGAAGCAGACTACCTTTGGAATCCTGTGGGCTGTTCTGGTTGCCCCATCTCCCAAAAATGGTGTTTTGGGGCCAGAAAAGATATGTTTGAGTAGGGGAGAGAGCATCTTCCATGTAAGGGGAACCAGCCTGGTTTTTTGATAACAAATGGCGGTTGGCGGTTGTGTTATTTCCTCCAGGAGGACATAGAAAATGGTGCACCTGAAAGAGACAATATTGCTTCGAACAGAATTTACCTTTGTGCTGGGTTTGGAAATCCTCTGCTAACATGCCCCTTCCTTGATTTGAAGCATACCTGAACAAGTATTTCACAGTGTCCTTTTTTCAAAGCTCTCTGGGAAACCAACTCTTTCTCTTTTCCTCCTGCTCTGTTATTTTGAGTGCCTTGTCTTTGATCCTGCCAGAGAGCAGAGGCACATCCGTACTACCAGAAAAGCCACTTCTAATACATCAGCTCCCACAGCTGATAAATCATGGATCAAACACACACTCCGATTATAAACCTTCTGTAGTTCTAAAATAGACTATCAATAAGTTGGCTTGCTTCTGAGTGATGTCTCTATCAACCCCCTCTTTCCTCGTTGTTTTAAGACACAAAACTATTTTCAGAAGGGCTTATTATTATTATTATTTAAAATCTTTCATCTGGGCTGCCACCACTGCCAACCACAGCGATTCCAGACAGCTTCAGCTTTTGTATCTGGAGTCACTCAGCACTCCACTCTCCCAGGCCAGCAAGGCAGGGTGCAGGTCTTCACAGCCAAGATGGTCTCATTTAAAACAACACAGATAAAAATTTAAAAACAATTTAAAAGCAGCTGCAGTCCTTGTGAAGCCTGTCAAGCCCCGCCCCAAGCCAGGTGGAAAGAGGCAAGGGCAGGGTGCTTCAGGCCCTCAGCAGGCAGTCCTCCTGGGCAGCAACAGCAGCAGCAGTCCTTAAGAGCCTGTCAGGCCCTGCCGCAAGCCAAAGGGAAAGAGATGGCCACACAGATACACCAAAAAGAACTGCCAGTGAGAGAATATCAGTTGGCTTGCGCCAACCAAGAGCAGGTACTTACGGGTCATCAAAGTATTTTGTGCAGTATAACCCTATGTCCAATTGGTTTCATGACAGCTTAAAGGTAAAGGTAAAGGTACCCCTGCCCGTACAGGCCAGTCTTGCCAGACTCTGGGGTTGTGCGCCCATCTCACTCAAGAGGCCGGGGGCCAGCGCTGTCCGGAGACACTTCTGGGTCACGTGGCCAGCGTGACATCGCTGCTCTGGCAAGTCAGAGCCGCACACAGAAACGCCGTTTTACCTTCCCGCTAGAAAGCGGTCCCTATTTATCTACTTGCACCCGGGGGTGCTTTCGAACTGCTAGGTTGGCAGGCGCTGGGACCGAGCAACGGGAGCGCACCCCGCCGTGGGGATTCGAACCGCCGACCTTTCGATCGGCAAGCCCTAGGCACTGAGGCTTTTACCCACAGCGCCACCCGCGTCCCGTCATGACAGCTTACTTTCCTGTAAATAGGCTCTGGGTTGTAGCCTGAGTTTGCATGTTCTGACTACCCCTTCAGCCCATTTGAAATGCACCTGAGAGGTGTTGCTGGCATGTTAACATTCATCATGTTGATGCTGATTTTATTCCACACATATCTATCACTTTTTCTGCATTTTTCATTGTAGCAGGAGCCACTATCCCTCATTGCCAAACACCCCACTCCTGCAAAAGACTGGAAAGTGAGAAGTTGATAACTCAGTTTTGAGGAGAAATCTCAAAACCATATATTTTCTTCCATGCTAATGCATCCCACATACAATCTCTTACTGCCCTTGGAAGACAAAAACGAGACTCCCCAGTGGACATAATTTCCATTTCCATTTTCAGGGTTGTGGCACCTGCTGTGTGACTGCAGCCATTGTTAATTGCTAAATATCAGCTGTAGTTCTAATGCGCTGTGAAAACCAGCCAACATGCGTCTAATGGCAAAGAACAAAGGGAACAAGTGTCTGTACTCTGTTGTGTTGGTGGAAATTATAATAATGATAAGCTTGTCCACCATCCATTTCACGCAAATAACTACTGGTTTATGCTTAGTGGAGAATTAGCGCTGAAGGGGTAATTCTGGGTTCGATAAGTTTCTGCCTCTCATCAATAATATGGATAATTCAGCAAAATAGAATGATTCAACCAGGTTGCATTGATAGCCAACGTCAAATAAGTGAAAGACTGTTACACAGATGAAGAGAAAAACACTTGCAAAATGGGACTTTCTTCCCCTCTCCTCCTCAATCCTCTAGAGCAAATTTAAGCGGCCGCAGTTCGTCCTCCAACCCTCCAAACTTGTGCTGGCTTCCACTAGCACACTGGGTTATCTGAATCTGGCCCATAGTCCAATCTCTGTGTAATCCTTGTGCAGGCAAATCAGGATGGAGCCTCATAAATTTGTTTCCTGGAAGAGCCCTGACTGAGCAGTGGAAGCTTTCTGAAAGGTATCAAGAAGAAGAAGAAGAAGAGTTTGGATTTGATATCCCGCTTTATCACTACCCTAAGGAGTCTCAAAGCGGCTAACATTCTCCTTTCCCTTCCTGCCCCACAACAAACACTCTGTGAGGTGAGTGGGGCTGAGAGACTTCAAAGAAGTGTGACTAGCCCAAGGTCACCCAGCAGCTGCATGTGGAGGAGTGGAGATGCGAACCCAGTTCCCCAGATTACGAGTCTACTGCTCTTAACCACTACCCCACACTTCCTCTCATCACCGTCCTGCTTGCTCCTCTTTAGCTGTCTTTTTTTTTTCTTTTCTTAAAGTAGAAATTTGCAAGAAGTTGTACCAAGAAAGATGCTTAGTGAGGAAGCCGAAAGAAAAATTATCTATAAACTTGTAGGCCTTAGGAGAGCTCAATTAAAGTTAATTGATGCTGCTTTGAAATATATCCCATTCCCTTGCCGCTGTCTCTTTGAGGTTCCTGCTGTGTCAATATAGCAGGTGTGAAAAAGTAGTGCCTCTTTGGCCTCCCAGAACACAAATCCCCCATATGCTAAATGCATTGATTTATTTTAAATGAAAACAGGGATCCAGCTTCACCACCCTTCGATATCTAGTATCATCTCATCCCTGATTAACATAGGTATCGATTTTAACTATCCCGACAGGGAATGAAAACTCCTAACCTTTTCATCTCCCCTCTCAAAATCTTCACTGTACTGATATACCTTTAATCATTGCATTTGTATGTGGGGGATTCTTGTTTTCTATTTCAGCCCTCAGATCTTGTAGTTCCGCTGACGGCAATCAGGCAGTTGTATTGTATATCCCCGCTGAAGTCTGCAATGGCAGCCTGCAGCAAGACATTTCAGAGACTGCAACCTCACTAGCATCGTGAAACAGATAAGTATCTTAAGACAAGTGACCTAACGTGTATGTAAATGTCAGTAAAGGAAAAGTTAGGCTGGAAGTAGACATAGCAGTGGACCATAAAGAAGGCTGATCGCCGAAGAATTGATTCTTTTGAATTATGGTGCTGGAGGAGACTCTTGAGAGTCCCATGGACTGAAAGAAGATCAAACCTATCCATTCTGAAGGAAATCAGCCCTGAGTGCTCACTGGAAGGACAGATTGTGAAGCTGAGGCTCCAATACTTTGGCCACCTCATGAGAAGAGAAGACTCCCTGGAAAAGACCCTGATGTTGGGAAAGATGGAGGGCACAAGGAGAAGGGGACGACAGAGGACGAGATGGTTGGATGGTGTTCTCGAAGCTATCAGCATGAGTTTGACCAAACTGCGGGAGGCAGTGGAAGACAGGAGTGCCTGGCGTGCTCTGGTCCATGGGTCACGAAGAGTCGGACACGACTAAACGACTAAACAACAACAACAACAACAACAACAACAGACATAGCAGATGTGGAACTGCAGCCAAAAAAGCCACCCTGGTCTTCATTTTTCCTCCTTTCCCCCCATGATGTCTGGGGATACTCAGTGTGTGATGAGATACTATGGCACTCAAGGTCCCCTGCCCCGCAAAGAACAGCCAGTAATGTGGATGGAAAAGGAGAAGATCACAGCTCTACTATACTGCCATGTCACTCACAGAAATCTACCAGCATCTTAGACCATTGTCTACCATTGCCAGGTATTGTCTACCAGCATCTTGTCCATGTTTCAGAGGTCTTTCCAAGTCCCCCCTGGAAATGCCAGGGACTGAAAATGTGACCCTTTGCATGCAGTGCATGTGATCTACCACTAATCTGCATCTCTCCCCCAAAACTCAAATGGTGGGGAATCTGTGGCTGTACAGCTATTGCCGGACTATGATTTCCATCACCCCATAGTCCTTGACCATTAGTTATGAAGTTTGGGGCTGATGGAAGTTGAGTCTGAACAATGAAGTTTGGGGCTAAGTTGAGTCTGGACAATATCTGGACAGCCACATGGTCCCAAGCCCTGCCCTAGGTGTCCCAGAGGTGAAAGGAGATGACAAAGGGTGCCATTTTCAGCAATAGTGCTACATCTTCTTGAACACCCAATTCCAGTCTTAGATATGTGGTTATTTTTCACCGCTGAGAGTCGCAGAATTGTTTCAGACATTATGCACCAACACACCCAGATGAGTCACCAACTGTACATTCAAAAGAACATGCACAATCTCTCAGGTTTGTGTACCTACATGATTTGTGTGTTTGTAAATACATGCTCATTGTACTCACACGTCATATGTTTTAGGTGTATACTAACAAAAAAAACTATGTGCACACCCTAAATAATATTGCTGTGCTGAAATTCTTCTCCTTGAAAAAAGTATTTTGCTTTCTGCCATAAACCCTAGTACACATGCAAAGGCATACACTTCCTGGTGTTTTCCTGGTGACTCCACTGACCTGACCTTTTTCAGGGATGTAGAACCTGAGACATCCTACCCCCAGACCCCACCAACAAACTGACTTACCCCTTCCCTTTACACTTTGCCAAAGTCACCCTCCTTTTACATGTTGCCCAAACCAGCCCTCTCCACAGAGCTTGTCAACCCCCCTTTACTCCTTAACAAAAGACACCCTGTCCCTTTACATCTTGCCAAAACCAGACCTCCACCTAGAGCTCACCAAAACCACTGCTCCCCTGAGAGATCCTCAACCCCCCACAGCTCACCTCGGCCACTCATCTGGCCAGGTTGCCTACCCACATCTCCATCTCTCCTCCTTGCACCCTGATGTTGTTGCAATAGCTCCAAGAGCCCAGTTCTGAGAGCACTGTAGTTCATAACACCACCTATCTGAGGCTAAGAGAATTGCAGCATGGTGACATATTTACATTTTTATTATATGTGCAGATAAACTTTGCTCTGCTGCTGGAGCCTGGAGATCAGCTGGCTTTCTGACTATTCTATACATCTATATAACTAGCGATCTACAAAGTGAAATGCAGGTTATCAACCATGTGTCATCATCACCCCTGCTTTGGCAGTCCCAGGTAGATGGCAAAAATTGTAAGAGTATGAGCTCCTGATGGTTCATAACACATGGTGGGTGGCAAATTGACAGAGGATTACTCTGACAATTTAATAGTATGATTGCAATTTCTATCAGGGTCAAATAGCCTATCATTCCCTTCTCTGACAAGCTGTCATGGTGTGGAGCCTTTGGAACTAGAGTCTAATACATGAAAAAGGTTATAGTCATGTCAGTTTTGTTGAGAAAGCATGAATTTGCCCTTCTGTTGTTCTTCCAAATGCATTTGCCTGTAGCGTCAGATTTCCCAGGCTCTTTCAGTAAACCAGAATAGGAAAAGAAATGTTATAATGGGCTTTACAACTCTGTTAAAAGAGTTCAATGCTAAATAAATTAGACTCATGGGTTCTTCACACCATTTCATTGTTTTGTACTTCATAAAACATAAAAATACCACTTTTGCTGTTACTGTGAAGCAAAATCTGAATCGATATCTGAAATGGGCAGATGGTACTTCAACATGGAAATTTTGAAGAGCTTGTTTCTCTTCTTCAATGTCAAAAATACTTGAATATTCTAGAGCTACATTTCTGATTAAACATATATACTAGATAATCCATTTCAAAAAGATCCCACAGAGCAAAGACTTGCAACTCCAAAGTTTCCTCCATCCTTCCATTTGTTCAAACATTTGTCAAATCGATCTAGTTGCTACTTACTGGATCTGAGGGATTTTATATTGGCCGACTGCAGACTAAGGCATCTTCCATTGCGCTTTGGTGGTTTAGAAGTACAATGGTACCTCGGGTTAAGGACTGAATTCATTCTGGAGGTCCGTTCTTAACCTGAAACTGTTCTTAACCTGAGATACCACTTTAGCTAATGGGGCCTCCCGCTGCCGCCGCCACACAATTTCTGTTCTCATCCTGAAGCAAAGTTCTTAACCCGAGGTACTATTTCTGGGTTAGCGGAGTCTGTAACCTGAAGCGTCTGTAACCTGAAGCGTCTGTAACCCGAGGTACCACTGTATACGTTATGAAGTAAGGCCAGTGTGTTTGAGGAGCTTGTTCATTATGGATTGTTTTGTTCTTTTTATAGAACACTTAGGCAGGAATGGGGATTTCTGTCAATTTTCAGCTATCAGTAACTTTCAGTTATGTATTCAATGGGAAAGCAAAAGCAAATGTTCTTGTAACTATGATAGTTCTCAAGAAAAAGTACTTCCTAGTTGGCCTAACAACAAATGAGTCTGACTGCACCGTTCAGGATTATGCCATTACAATTTACCTATTCCAGATATTTCTGATGATATTTGCAGTCATTGAAGTAGGTTTTCAATTTCTCTATGTCTTGTTTGCTCTGCTACCACGTCTCAAGCCTCCCAAATCCTGTCAGGCTCTTAAGGTGAGCAAGTTTATTTATTTTTATTGCATTTATATCCTACCTTTTGCTGCAAGGAGATCAAGGTGGCGTACGTGGTTCTCCCCCTCTTCAATCTCTACAACAACCTGTTGGGAAACTGCCAGGGAGATATTGTCCTTCATGGCCCCAAGCCG